>JAGXJF010001365.1:0-266212 GCA_019208055.1 Stipa capillata
GTGGCTAGTAGGTTACCAGAGGTGCATGTTAGCTGAGTCTCAGACAGGTTAGGTCTGGTGGCTCTTTATCTGACGTGGCATGAGGGTAACGGCTAGCTGCCAGGGACCCTATAAATAGGGAACCTGGAGAGGTTTTCAACCTAGAACCTTTACCTAACCTTTGCCTCTAACCCGAAAGCAACCTGTTGAGAAAGAAAGTGCTCTAGGTCTCCAAGTGAGTGTTGCCTGCGTGCATCCATCGTGAGAGAGAGTTTCTTAGTCCTTCAGGTGTAGCATTCGAGGTACTGGTTCCTCCAAGAGTGGGAGTGCTCTTGGAGTTGGTGAGCAAGCCAAGTCTTGTGTGGCTGCCACCAAGAGTCTGTGGAGGCGATTCGGGTCTGCCTGTCTTGCAGCAGCAAGATCAAAAGGATTCCACACAAGAAAGGTACTCGAGGAAAGAGCACGATTTGGTGCCCGGCTGTGAGAACAGCTTCCTCAACGGAGACGTACTGCTTCGCAAGAAGTAGGAACTTCGGTAAAACAAACCATTGTGTGCTTTACTATCTGTCTTGTGATCTGCTCTTATTTATTCTGTTATCTATGCATGCTTAGATCACTAGAGCACCTTTATCTGTTGCACACTAACTGAGTTTCCTCACCTGAGACTCAGTTAGCTCTTGCTAAAACTAGTACCTTTCCTGTTCACATCTTCTGATGCACTCACCTGACTCTCACACCTGAGACTCAGTTAGCTCTGAATATAACTTGTTCTACATCAACTAAGTTTGCTATCTGAGTGTCTGGTGTTTATCTGATATATCTTGCTGAGTCTCAGTTACCTGCATCAGTTGCATATATTTTCTCTAGGATTGACCTATCTCCAGAAGAGAAACCCATTAGGCTTTATAATTTCTAGAGCCGACCTATTCATCCCCCCTCTAGTCGACTCCTGAGATCCCTTTCAATTTGCCACTATTCTGCAGATAAAAATGGTACTGAATTCTGATTTGTCCTACACATGTTTTCCTGGAGATCCTATTGTGTGTTGGTACATGCAAACCTAGATGGATCTCTACTCAGATTCACGTCTTTTAGCACTGCTCTACCTCTTTCCTTCTGCTAACTCTTAGGTTAGCTTTTTTGATAAGAACATGATACTACCCTGATCTAACTTATTCTGTGATGATGCTTTATCTAAAAGCTTCAAATCTGCTATTTAGCATTTAAACCCAATAAGAACATATGCTAAACTTGATTTTTGGCTAGCTAATGCTGATGCCAAGCATCTGAAGCAACTGTGCATTGCTTTGTATTGCTTAAAAAATTGGTAAGCATAGATACTAGAAATGCCTACAAAAACCCTATGATGATTAAAATCGAGGGTTCCTCTTTCCCCCATCTAATCCTACCTTTCTCACCCATGCATCAGATCAGTACATAAGCAAGCAAGCAATCAAAACACTTATTTTCATGGTGCCCTGAGTACAAAGTTATACCTTGAACACTTGAGGTTGCCTAAGTATATATTTGCAATGATTTCTGGTTTCTTAATCTCCTTGCACTCTTCCTCCTAGTGATCTGGTGGCCTTCTTCTTCTTCTTATCTTTGTGCTCCCTGGTTCTTAGCCCTCCTAGGTGATCACCATGGTTCCTGGGTTTGGTTCTTGTGGAGATGGTGATGTTTTGATGGTGGCTACTACTACTATGCTCTAGTCGGTTGCCCCCGCATATGGTTTCTACAGAGGCCTTTATGTAGTCTCTTTTCTTTGGTGGTAAGATGGCCACCTCTTGTTTGCCTAAGGTCGGCTTGTGTGTTTGGTCGAATTCAGTAGTAGTTGGTTGTTGTTTGTGATCTTGGTTGACTTCTATGCTAAATTATGAGACTAGTCAAGGATTGTAGGCTGATGACTCATATCTTCGATGGACGGATACTTATCTAGAATCCTTTTTGCTTTCTAAACCAATTATAAAACATATTTTTATTGGAGATACAGTGATGAATAGTATAGGTGAGAAAAAAATTACTTTTACTACTTGATCTCTTAACTTTGTATATGTACATAGTGTATATATATACATACATATAGAGAGCACAGTCTGCATGTTGCCCATCGACCGAATCGACCCAGCCAGGCCCATCCAAAATCCAACATTGTCCAAAAATTACTGCTATATGTTTATGCTTTTACTATCTCACGATCATCGATTTACCACATATCCAATACTGGAAAGGAAATGTTTTATCTTATTGTTCACAATTACTTGGATAACTCAGTTGGTTAGAGGCACATTGCGCGCGCGATGGTAAAAATGTGGTTGTGATAGTAAAAGGGTGACCACAAATATAGTAAAATCCTGGTAGTAAAAGGAAGACCAAAAGGTAGTAATATCCTGGGACGTAAAATTATGAGTAATCATAAATGTGTGTCTAAGACATAGTAAAATCCTTCTCAACTGATAGTCATTTACCAGCGATAGTAAAAGTTTGGCGGGCAGTAAATTTATATTCGGGACACAGAAAAGGGGATAGTAAAATTGTGCGAGGTAGTAAAGGTGTGTAAAGGATATCGTAAAATCCATCCTAAAATGTTGTTTTCAAGTCACACCAAAATCCCAATAGTTAAAACCATTTGAGAATTTACCATCCAATTGTGCCGATTTTACTACCAAACTACCTGCGTGCAAATAAAAACAAACTTTACTGTCAAACACACAATTTTACCCTTCGGAACTACAAGTTTTACCGTCCAATTCAATAACTAATTCAGCTGGCGAGACTTTATCGCCCGGTTGTACCGATTTTACTACCAATCTACCTGCGTGCGAATGGAAAACAAACTTTATCGTCGAAAGCACAATTTTACCGTTCGAAATTGCAAGGTTTACTGTCCAATTCAGGCAGGGTTTGGTTTTCTACAATCTAGACGCCTGGCTGGTTCGGGTTGGTGTGTCCGACCGGAGTCTCGTGCATATTAGCGCCACCATACCCACACACACATATACATTTGAGTTAATCTAGCCCAATAAGGATCTTAGCCCTGTGGCCCTTGGATAATTTTAAAAACAAAATATTTTACTAAACATATTTGTGAAAATAAAATTAGTTAGGTTCCACTTTTGGTGCTCTTTTGCCCTCGTAGATAACCTTGTGGGTTAGATGAATATATGTCAATGGAACCACTATTGTTTTGTGTGATCATAATGGTCTCGAGTGCATATACTCGATGACTCTGGATACTGCAAATATTCTAAGGTTGTCTCCCCCATACTCGGTCTTCTTCTGTTCGACTACTTCGGTGTTCAAGTATTGTAATTAGTTCGTCATTGAAATTTCTTCTTCTTTTTTCTTCTTTATTTATTCATGTAATGGCCATGTATTTAAACAATTGTTATTTTACTTTTAGTTTTTTTATACCTTGTATTCACATAATGTAATGTCGTAATTATCTTTTGATTGAATTGAATTCCAAATTTTCAGTGTATATGCATATGTGTATGAATACTTATGATGTATAAAGTGTATGAGTAGTACAATAACCCGACTAGTAGTAGCCAGCAACACGATACGATAGAATCAACTAACTCAACAATGTGAGTTGAGTTTACATCTATTCCACGTTACTTCTAGCTAAGCCTAAAAACTACGTTCTTACTATTTATATATTAAAGTCATTCTGTTGTTTCACGAACTTGCTCCGAGTATGCTTATGAGAGCAGTTGTATACAAATCCGTTACTCGCCTCCAAGTTTAAAAAGATTCGAGTCTGATTACGATACAAGTCACTGACCAAATATAATATATGGAAATAGTACATTCTGGTAGCAGACAAGTTTGACACTTAATTTTAATACTCGATAGAATTGGTCTTGAAACCCAGTTAAAGCCGTATGACTGGTAACGTGAAAATAGTTTCACACACATGACAATCAACACCAAAAATTAAAAAAATCGGAAAATTAAAATAAAACAAGAAAATGAAAAAGAATTTTATAAAATCTAAAAGTGTATCTAAAAGTAGAAAAAACCTAAAATTAGAAAATGTCAAATAAAAACATAAGTATTATATCAAAACTTGGAAATTGGAGAAAAACTTCCTGATTTTTCAAACTATAATTTTCCCGCATTTCCTAGTTTTTCAAGAATACATTTGAAATTTTTTTACTTTTTCTGAAATCTTCCAATTTTAAAATTTCTATATTTTGTAGTAAATTTACTAGAACATTTATGATCTTTTACTAAATTTTCTAATTTTTATATATTTTCTAATTTTCTATAAATTGTCAGATTTTTAATTTGCGTTGGTGGTCAGCCATGTGTGGAAACCACTACCACATCTTCTATCATACCGCTTTGGCTGGGGTCAGGGGCCAAATCTATTTGGTATTAAAAGCTAAGTGTCAAATTTATCTAGTTCTAGAGTTTAGGGACCAACCAAAATTCAGCCAATAGATGTGGGACCAAAAATGTATATTCTCCTATAAATATAGACCTTTTCATGGCCACCTTGGCCCTTTCGAGTTTGGATCGGGCTCGAGCCCTATCTCTTGCTCCATGGACTCAGCCCAGGATATATAATTAAGACATATTTTGATTGTCCAGGTTAAAGCTTTGACAGTTATTGTCGACGATCGGTGAATCGGCGATCTTACGGTATTCGTGGAACGGTGATACTGGGGGATAGGGACCTCTAGGGCCCAAGGCCAGGAGATCTGACAACAGGGGACAGCCCTTTTTTATACAGGTTCGGGCCTCCCTCAGGATAATAACCCTACGTCCTGTTCGTATATATTGATGGAGAAAACGTCTTTACAATGGGGGTGTATGTTAGTGGCTACCCTAGGCCTAGTCGCAGACTAACCTAACTAATACCGCGGGACTCGACTCCTTCGAGGCAGCGGGTCTTCTAGGGCTTCACCTCCTGGGATCTGGCTCAACTCGCTGTGCGACTAGAAAGACTTGTCCTCCCCTATGGGATTGCTGATCCTTATATAGGGGGTCCCCAGGGTCGTACTGGACATGGACTTACGCCCGAGTAGGACTCCGGCTTCCTTAAACATCGGGATTGACTTCCTAGTTTAAGGGATATCTTCCCTCTTTCGAGGGGTTACCTTGCGCTCTGGGGATCCTTACTAAATACGTAGTACCCTTCTGGAAGCCCAGGGAATCGTATGCGGATACCGTCTGGTATACAGGATATCGTACTATACATCATCAAGCCCCCCATCAGTACGTGAAGAGAGGCTGTGACTGTTCTGTAGGAAATCTGCCCTTCTCGGGGAGCAGCTCCGAGTAGGCGAACCGGGTGGTCCTTGTCGACAACTCTCCCGAGTAGGCTTAATCCCTACCGAGTAGTCGTGACAGATATATCGGAGCAATTCTCTGGAAAAAACCCAAAGTTCTTTCCGAGCCGATCTGGTCCGTTGATCACGGACACGCGTCTTGCCTGGTGGATTTATGGAAAACTGAACGTCGTGGCGGAAATTTCGCGTGGTGATGAAGAATCTTTTCCTTTTTTCTGCGCCGCTGTGCGGCTGACGTGAGCCGTAACACGGCGCGCTTGTCGGGGTCATGGGTTTGTCAGGCCCTCTTTTTCCCGCGCAACGCCTCGTATGCGGAAAAAGCAACTGCCCGCATTAAATGCGATGGAACGGATCGTGCCGTTAACCGCGCTTGGTCAGGCGAAGATTGAAAATCCCTTAAGGAACCAAGAGTCGGGGTTTTTGCCCGCATTACTTTCGGTCCCTTAGCATCCTCGCCCCCCCCTCGTCTTCTTCCTCACGCCATGGCCGGACGTCCGCCGACCGGGAATCCCTGGCCTCGCTCGGAACTAACACAGGCGAGGCTTGCATCTTCTCTGGAATTGACTCTTATTCAATCAATCTTTCAAGCCGAATTTCCCCTGTTTCGAACGAGAGGGTTCCTATACCTGATCCCTGGTTGGCTGGTCATTTTTCCTGATTTCTTTCGATGCGGATTCTTTTTCCCTCCTTCTACCTTCCTATCTTCGGTCTTCCAGTTCTATCGGATTGAGGTGGTAGACCTTGATCCGGCATCGTATATCCTTCTGAACGTATTCGCACATTTGTGCGAAGCGTTTCTTGGAGTTCGTCCTTCTTTGGATCTGTTTAGATACTACCACAAACTGGTGAGAATGAAGAAAGAGATTGTAGGAGGTGCGAGCATCCGTCTTCGAGAAGATAAGACCGTGGAATACATAGATGCCACCAGGATCCGATCCTTCACGGGGTGGGAGACTGAGTGGTGCTACTGTCGTCCATTATCCACCTTAGGTATTAAACACTGGGGTTCTCCGCCCGGCGTTGTATCCTCGTGGGCTGATGAGACCCTACTTGATCCCCGACTCAAGTGCATGATCGAGGAGATCAAGATCCTCCGAAGGCGCGGCCTGTCCTCATTCGATGTCGCCTCCGATTTTACCAGACGAGGGATATGCCCCTTACGATTGAGGGAGGCAGGCGCCTGGGATTCGACGAGCGATCCTTACCAAAGGAGGAAGAGAATGGGTAAGCCTCGGACCCTTCCTACGACTGGCAAATAGAGCTTGCCGGGATGTTCTAACTCCCTTTGTTTTGAACAGCTCTTTCAGAAGCGGAAGTGTCCGAGAAGGTGAAATCCCTTTTCAAAGAGGTACCTCCACCAAGTCGTCAGGACATACCCTTGTCGCTACCCCTTCGACCCTTCACACGAGCGAGAAGAGGTTCTAGCGGTAATCTTTGTTTTCTGGACCTCTGACCTTCCTAGTCTGAGTAACACTGATTGTGCGGGGATGGATCTCTTTCAGGGAGAAGGACGTGGGATCACGGACCCCGAGGCGGGTCCCTCCCTCTCTAGTCGGAGTCCGACTGCTGCGGGGGACCGTTGTGACGAGATCACCAGACCTGCCGAGGGGGACCCAAAAACAGGTGGAAGGGTCCGCGCGGGGTGGACCAGAACCTTCCATGCTTACTCCTGAGTCGCCCCGCCCTCGGGAAGCGGAAGATCCTCCGGCCCAACGAAGACGCTCTGTTTCATTGAAAAGGGTGAGGTATTTTCCCTTTATCTTCATTTTATCGAGCCTTCTTGCGTCGCTTTGGGTGCTGAATACGGCTTGTAGGGAAACGTCTCCGCCAAGACCCGACCAGCCTATTGCCTCAAGGAGGAGGTTATCTGCCTCTAGATTATTACCTAGCCGGAGTCCGACTAGCGTGGCGTCACCTCCCTCGCCCGATAAGCATCAGCTGATGATTGGTCAGCAGGGTGGGGAAACTTCGGTCGAAAGATGATCCCGTGGCGTTGCTCGGGCCTTTGGTGGAGGTAAGGATGTCCCTGCTCGTTATCAGCCCCGTGAAATAATTTTTGTCTGATTGTCTGACCTTGACGTTTTCCTCAGCGTGTCCCAAGGTAGATGGAGCGCCGTCTGCAGCGAGGTCCGGGAACTTCGGGACCAGACGACTCGGCTCTCCAGTGCTCTTTCCGAAGAGAAGGCACGGGCCTCCTCTGCCGAGGAGAACCTGTTAACGATGGCGGATCGCCTAGAGTCGGTGCTCCGGACGGTCGGCGTATCCCTCCGGGCTACCGGGAGTTTCCCAGATCGTCTGGCGGAATTGGACCGCGTCGCTCAAGACTTTTCTGGGCGTTCGTGATTGCCCGATGCGTGAACGTGTGGTCGATCTTGTGGTATTTTCATGTGTGACAGATTCGTATGGGGGACTTTCTTGGTTATGACCTTCTGACGATATTGTCCGTGTCTAGGCCATTTGACTATCATGGCTAGCCCCCGACTGTCCACTCGAGGAATGTCCTCGAGTGGACGGTCGATTAGTCTCACACATAGAACTTCTGGAGTTGGTCGATATTCCAGGAATTTGTTAAGACTCGGCCGTCCTCCATTGCTAGCCGGAACGATCCTGGTCGAGTGACCGCGACTATCGTGTAAGGACCTTCCCATTTGGGAGAGAGCTTATTGCTGTTGCTTTTGTTCTGCACGAGTCGTAGAACGAGATCCCCAACTTGTAATGAGCGCTGCCGAACGTAGCGGTCGTAATAACGACGGAGGTCCTGCTGATAGCTGGTGGCCCGGAGCAAGGCCTGAGTCTGTTTTTCTTCGATGAAGTTGAGGTCGTCCTCTCGTCGAGATATTTCCTCCTTGTCATTGTACAGCTCGACCCGTGGTGACTTGAGGGCAATTTCACAGGGGAGCATGGCCTCGGCTCCATATACCAAGCCGAACGGTGTTTCGCCGGTGGCCCGACTGGCGGTTGTTCGCAGAGCCCACAGGACGGAAGGCAGTTCGCGTACCCAAGCTTTGGCGTGGGCGGAGAGTCTATCGAAGACGTAGGTTTTCATTCCTTGGAGTATAAGTCCATTGGCGCGTTCGACCTGCCCATTACTCTGCGGGTGTGCGACCGAGGCGTAGCATATTGTGGTACCGAGCTCAGTGCAGTACTCGATGAATTCGGCACTGGAGAACTGGGTTCCGTTGTCGGTTATGATCCTGCTCGGAACGCCAAATCTGGTCATAACGTTTTTCATTATGAATCGCTTGGCTGCTTCCGACGTGATCTGTGCGACTGGCTCGGCCTCGATCCATTTAGTGAACGTATCGATTGCGACGAACAAGAACTTATAGCCCCCGGGCGCCATCGGAAACGGCCCTAGGATATCCAGGCCCCACGTGGCGAATGGCCATGACAAGGGAATCGTCTGTAATGCTTGGGCGGGTTGGTGAATGCGTCTGCGGTGAAATTGACACTGACGGCATCGCTTCACTAATTCGCTCGCATCACGGAGGGCTGTCGGCCAATAGAATCCTTGTCTAAAGGCCTTTCCGACCAGGGTTCGGAAAGATGCGTGTGCCCCGCACACCCCTCCATGGATCTCGTCGAGTAGTCTTATACCCTGCGTCTGGGGGATACACCGCATGAGCACTCCGTGAGCTCCCCGTCGGTAGAGGGTTTCCGTCGACCAGGGAGTACATCCTGGCGCGTCGGGCAATTTTGCTCGGAGAGTGTATCATCCTCAGGCATGGTTCGATCGAGAAGGTACCTGCGGATGGGCTCCATCCACGAATCCTCAAGATCGAGAGGAGCGACGAGGCGTCCCCGCCACTCCCCTCGGAGCGTCAGTACCTGGTGACGCCCTTGAATGGTGCTCGATGCTGGGCATAGCCATTCCTTCGTCCACGGGTTCGTGAGAAGCTATGGACGGCGTCGAGATCCTTTCTACAAAGGCTCCGGGTGGGCATGGAGATCGTGAGGAAGCTAGGCGGGCAAGACTGTCGGCTCGGCAGTTGTCCTTTCGAGGGATATACCGTACTTCGAAGCCGACGAACTTCTTCTCTAGCTTTCTCACCTCCGCAAGGTAAGCTGCCATATTTGGGTCTGTGGTCTGGTATTCCTTGGACACTTGTCTCGCCACCAACTGTGAGTCCCCACTTACAAGGAGTGGCGGATACCGAGTGCGGAAGCGACTCTGAGACCGGCTAGCAGACCTTCGTACTCAGCTACGTTATTCGTGGCTGGGAAGTCGATCTGCAGTACATACTGCAGGCATTCTCCGGTTGGGGAAGTTAATATTATCCCAGCCCCCGCGCCTTCGATGGTTAGGGAACCGTCGAAGTGTAGAGTCCAAATATCGTCCTTTACTGCTGATGACGCCAGGTGGTCGGGCTCCGTCCATTCAGTGACAAAGTCGGCGAGGACTTGAGACTTGATGGCGGTGCGACGAACAAAGTGGATGTCGAACTCTCCGAGTTTCGACAGCCCACTTGGCGATTCGACCGATGGCGTCGCGGTTGCGGAGGATTTCTCCCAGAGGGTAGGTGGTTGGGACCGTGATGGTGTGAGCCTGAAAATAGTGTCGAAGTTTGCGAGATGTGGTGAGCACCGTGTATAGGAGCTTTTGAACCTGAGGGTAACGCTCCTTGGGCCCGTGCAGGATCTCACTGACGTAGTAAACTGGCTGTTGGACCTTGTCACGTTGTTCTGAAGTCCCGCGTTCCACCGTCAATACTCCGCTAACCACGGATGGTCCGGCCGCGATGTAGAGGAACAATCCCTCTTCGGGGTTGGGCGCGACTAGCACTGGGGGGTAGTTAAGTATTCTTTGAGCTTTTGGAATGCCTTTTCAGATTCCTCCGTCCACTTGAAACCGTCGTGTTGTCGTAGATGTTTGAAAAAAGGAATCCCACGATCTCCTAGTCGGGATATGAATCGGCTCATGGCTGCCATGCAACCCGTGAGTCTTTGGACGTCTCGGACCGTTTTTGGTGACTTCATTTCTGCAATTGCCCGTATCTTGTCGGGGTTTGCTTCATTCCTCGGTGCGATACCAAGAACCCGAGTAGTTTTCCGGTGCTAACTCCCGAAGGTACATTTTTCTGGATTCAGCATTATCCTGTTTCTTCGAAGATTGGTGAAGGTCTCCAGTAGGTCCGAGAGTAGATCTTCTTTCTTTTTTGTTTTTACGACGAGGTCATCGACGTAAGCTTCGACATTCCGACCGAGTTGACTGTGGAGGGCAAGCTGCATTCCGCGTTGATACGTTGCACCCGCGTTTTTTAATCCGAAAGGCATTTTTGAGTAGCAGAATACCCCAAACGGAGTTACGAAGGAGGTTTTCTCCTCATCTTCTCGATGCATACTTATCTGGTGATAACCCGAGTAGGCGTCGAGAAGGCTTAGATAATCGCATCCTGACGTGGAGTCTACGATCTGATCTATTCTGGGCAGCGAAAAAGCGTCCTTCGGGCAGGCCTTGTTAAGGTCTGTGAAGTCGACACACATTCGCCATTTTTCGTTGGCTTTTTTGACCATAACGGGATTGGCGAGCCACTCAGGATGTTCGACTTCTCGGATGAACCCGGCCTTCAGGAGTTTTTCAATTTCCAGCTTGATGGCTTCTTTCCGATCGGGGCAAATCGTCGGAGCTTTTGTTTTACAGGTATGGCATCCTTGCGGACGGCCAGTCTGTGCTCAATCACCTCCCTGGGGATTCCGGGCATGTCGGACGGTTGCCATGCGAAAACGTCCGAGTTGCTCCGGAGGAAAAATGATGAGTGATGATTCCAAATTTGGATCGAGAGTCGCCCCGATCCGGACTGTCCTGGAGGGTTCTGCCGGATCCAAAGGAATGACTTTCACTTCGCCATGAGTTTTTACGACTGCGTTGGCTTTTGAGGGGGCGTGCTCCCCTTCTCCCTGGCGCGTTCGTACGTGGTCGAGGCTGCGTCTATCGCAGAGGAGCGCTTCTTTGGAGGAACTCTTTATCGTGAGGACGCCTTTCGGGCCGGGCATTTTTATGCACTGATAGGCATAGTGCGTTGCTGCCATGAACTTGGCCAGAGTCGGGCGTCCCAGGATAGCATTGTATGCTGTTTTCGAAATCGACAACGTCGAACAGGATCTTTTCTGTTCGGAAGTTCTCCGGTGTACCAAAGGTAACCGGGAGCGTGACTTGCCCGATCGGCGTGGCCGACGAGCCCTGGGACGATACCATGGAATGCCTGCGTCACCGTCTGGACGGATGACCGTGGTACCTGCATTGCGTCGAGGGCGTTGGCGAATAGGATATTGAGGGAGCTCCCTCCGTCTACCAGCACGCGGCCTACTCGGCAGTTGTTGATTGTTGGTTCGACAACAATTGGATATCGTCCCGGCCGAGCACAGTTCTCAGGGCAGTCTGTCTGGTCGAAAGAGATCGTGACCTCGGACCACTTGACCGCCCGAGGGACCCGCGGTAGGCTCGCGAGAACTTCTCGGGCAATCCCTTGTATTGCCTCTTTGACTCATAAGAGGTTGAGCCCCCGAATATGTGCTCGATTGCTCTGACGTGCCCCTGGAAAGGCTCAGGGGTGGAGTCATCGTCGTCGGAAGTCGTGTCCCGACTGTTGTTAGCGACCTGAGGGTCCTCCTCGCGGAACTTCTCTCTTTCTTCCCTAAGGTATTTCTTGAAGATGCGGCACTGACGTAGATCATGCGAGTCGTCTGGTGAAAGTCGCACCAGGGCTTGGATGGCTTGTCGGAGGAATTGGTAGGCTTGTCTTTGGGGCGTGGTCGCCAGGTGCGCTTCTCGGAGATGTCGGCCATTACCTCGTCGGCTTTGGCCCTTTTCTCCTTGTTCCCTCCGGAGGACTTCTTCTTGCGTTTAGTCTTCCTCGAATCGTCCCTTGCTCGGAGGGGAGAATTGGTCGGCCCGTCTCGTTGCTACTTGATGTATCGCAGGGTCTCCTCTGCACAGGCGGCCTTTTCGGCCAGGTCCATGAGCTGTCTCGTGGTCTTTGGTGGTCGCATGATCAAGTCGTGCGTACACATCTCGTTTCCTGCTGCCCCGAGTGAAGGCGCGGATGACATCCGAGTCAGTTATCTCTGGAATAGTGTTGCGGACCGCACTAAACCTTTTGGTGAATTCTCGGAAGGTCTCGTCTGGTCGTTGGACGACTAGGAATAGATCGTCGACACGACCAGGTCTTGGGAAGGTACCTTGGAAGTTCCCGAGGAGCATGTCGCAGAGCTGTCCCCATGAACGGATAGTTCCTGGGGGTAGGTTCGTCAACCAAGTCCTAGCGGCTCCCCTGAGAGCGGTAGGAAGGTAGTTGGCCATAACCTTCTCGTCCCCGCCTGCGGCCTCGATCGCGGTGGTGTAGATCTGTAGGAATTCCACGGGATTCGTGGTGCCGTCATACGATTCTAGCGACCCGGGCTTGAAACGAGAAGGCCAGCGCACCTGCCGGAGCTCCTGGGATAGCGCTTGGCATCCGCTGAAGGCTCCTCGATAAGGTGCATTCTCGCCGCTGTTCGAGGTTGAAGCTCGGCCACGAACGTTGGCGTGTTGTGAGTGGTCCCTCCGAGGGAGCTGTTGCTCTTGCTGGCGCCTTTGGTGTCGGTGCCTGTTGAGCTGGTCTCGGAGGTCAACAGGTGGCTCCTCCTGAGGAGTCCTGTTCCTGGGGTGTCGTCCTTCTCGGTCACGCTCTTCTAGCAGAGAAGGGGTTCTTACTCGAGTAGAGCTGCGTGTCACCGACTGGGCTCGAGAAGACTCGGCTTGGTCTTGGGCCTCTTGGAGGTCAGCCCCCTTGCCGTTGTAGCCATTGCATACCCACGGGTGTTGATAAATCCGCTGCCGGTGGTCGTGACAGCAGATTGCGCACCTCCGCGAGCCTTCGAGCGGTTCGGGACACGTACTCCCTCGTTCCTGGAGGGGTTCTTTCTGCAGCGGCAGGCAAGTCCCCGTTCCTGGGGGGAGTGGCCATCGTATTGCGTCGTTCCGAGCCCCCAGTAGATCTCGGTCCTCGAGCTCTTCACGACCATCGTCGATCGCGAGAACCACTCGAGGTCCTTGGTTAGATGATGTGTACTCACACTCCATCGTGTTGTCCTCATCGGACGCGGCGTGGGTAGGGTCGTGATCGTCCTGACGATCAGAATTCGCAGGTGAAATTCCGACCATTGGACTGGTCGTTCCTGGCGGGAGGTTGTCGTTCAGCACTAGCTTCCCGTCGAAGGCCCTGGCGCACTCGGCCCTGAAGCGATCTGCTTCGTGATCCGAGTACTCTCCAGGGGCGTATTCTCCAAAATCCACGCGATCCGTGACCGGGTACGGGTCCATGGGGCCAAAGTTGTCGTAGAAGCCCCGGTCTGAGTACCCGACACGGCGCGTGGGGGCGATCGGACTTCTTGTCGCATCTGATTCCTCCTCTTCGGATCGGACCGACGAGGGCTGTGCAGTTGACGAAAAGAGCTGATCGCGATTAGTTGCACATCCTGCCGACTTTGATTCTTCCTGGACGGCTTGATCCGGAGAGGTCCCCACGGTCGGTGCCATCGGTCGACGATCGGTGAATCGGCGATCTTACGGTATTCGTGGAACGGTGATACTGGGGGGTAGGGACTTCTAGGGCCCAAGGCCAGGAGATCTGACAACAGGGGACAGCCCTTTTTTATACAGGTTCGGGCCTCCCTCAGGATAATAACCCTACGTCCTGTTTCGTATATATTGATGAAGAAAAGTCTTTACAATAGGGGGTGTATGTTAGTGGCTACCCTAGGCCTAGTCGCAGACTAACCTAACTAATACCGCGGGACTCGACTCCTTCGAGGCAGCGGGTCTTCTAGGGCTTCACCTCCTGGGATCTGGCTCAACTCGCTGTGCGACTAGAAAGACTTGTCCTCCCCTATGGGATTGCTGATCCTTATATAGGGGGTCCCCCAGGGTCGTACTGGACATGGACTTATGCCCGAGTAGGACTCCGGCTTTCTTAAATGTCGGGATTGACTTCCTAGGTTAAAGGATATCTTCCCTCTTTTGAGGGGTTACCTTGCGCTCTGGGGATCCTTACTAAATACGTAGCACCCTTCTGGAAGCCCAAGGAATCGTATGCGGATACCGTCTGGTATACAGAATATCGTACTATACATCATCAGTTATAAAATCACAATTATAAGAAAGTGTTTTTAAGTAAAAATCCAATGCCATCAATTTTATATCACATAACCCATATATTATTAGATTAATTCTTAGTCAAAGCTTGAACTTGGACAAACAAAATACGCCTTACAGGTGTAGAGGGGGTGTAATATTGCAAATATCTTATTCAAAAATAAATTCATAATTATTGTAGAAAATGATATTTTGGGCTTTGGGCCTGGCATTGTCAGGCTGGGCTACTTTTGCAGGGCCGGAATTTGAAGAGGTCTGGTTTCAAATGATCCCTGCAATTGGCATTGTTGTATCCGTGAACCCAAACAGATCACATTAAAACAAATTAAAATATGCTAGCAAGCCACACGTTTGATTGTTTGTTTTGAATGAATCATGCATATATTGCTCCAGCTAACCAGCGACAGGCTGCCTACAACGAGTTTAAATGTAGGGAAGAACAACATTCATTAAAAAAATTGGTTAAAAGAACAGCCTAGCAATCCCCAAGAAAAAAGTTATTTATCACTCCAAAAACAAGATAAAAATGTATCTGAAGCAAAAACACCATTCTCATTTAACATATGCAATGCACGATTTCTTTATCGTTTTTTCACCATACGAAACTTTCATTGGTTAGACTAGACAAGAGCACAGATTCAATAACATAATAAGATGCTCTTCCTTCTCTTATGCAATGCGCATGTACAGCAAATATTTTCATTTATATTGAACGAGGATGCAAGAAAAGGCCTTAGCCAAAGTCCATACATGAGCACTTCAATGCATTTGGCTTTTTAAGTTCGTGCTGTCCA
The DNA here is from genome assembly GCA_019208055.1 of Stipa capillata. Classification (NCBI taxonomy): domain Eukaryota; kingdom Viridiplantae; phylum Streptophyta; class Magnoliopsida; order Poales; family Poaceae; genus Stipa; species Stipa capillata. Next base: position 15,207 of record JAGXJF010001365.1, read on the forward strand.
CTTCAAGATTATGCATATACTTACACTCGTCCTCAACCTGTCAACCATGCATGGATCTACTGTGTCGGTGTACAGTGATGATCAACAAGGTGGCAGATCAACACGAGAAACAGAGGTGTTGCATCGCTCGTGTCGTGTCATTTGTAAGTTGTCTGATTTTTCTGTTAGATTCTTAACTACTTTTTTGGCCAATTAGATTAACTTTGATTTGTACGTGTTGCATTTCGACATTGATCGTGTGGTTTAGAAACACCATCCATACATATTTTCTGAGAAACATGGTGCATACTTAGGGCTTATTTGGTGGCACGGGAAATGGTCGGAATTCCTGTCAAATTCATGCGAGTTTCTAGTCCTGTGTGGTTTTTCCCGAGATAGATTAGAGCTGTGTTTGGACCAGGGGTCGAAGGGGATAATCCCATCCCAATCCCCTCCATTTCCCATGGAAATTATTCACACCTCTTGACCCGTTTTTTATTTTCGCTGTCTCCTTCAGTGATTTCAATGTCTCCTTCCACTGCTTCCACATCCACGTCTCCTCGTGTGGCCGTGCCGCCTGCGCTCTCCACCAGCGAGCCCCATAGACGCCAAACAAAGGAAGGCCGCAGGCCTTTCTATCGGTGGCGACAAGCTCTTAGTCTGCTCTAGTTGGACACTATCGATGTGCACGAGCTCTAGGTCGTGGAGTCTAGATCTGGTCGAGGTGAGGTTGGATGGTCACGTGCGTAGGCCGTATGCAGTGATCCTTCATCCGCACAATTGACTGGATTTTTGGCTGCCATGAGGTGATCTGGGTGAGGAGCTTGCAGTGGCGTTGTGATGGTGGCCGGCGAGCAACATGCGAAGGTCAAGGGCCACGTTGTAGAGCTGAAGGCAGCAGAAGCTCGGGCAGCTGTTGTTTCTCTTATTCTTTTCTTTGATCTATTTTGTTCCATTTTCTTGGTTGGATGGAGTTTTCCCCGTCACCTCCAAATAGTGGACGAGTTTTTTCCCGTGGATTCAAAGTGGCCATCAAAATCCTTTCTGGAGGTATGGTGCCCGGGTTTTTATCCCGTTAGCATCCAAACAAGACCTTAAAGAAAGCATAAGCCATCCTACAGATAGACGTCTCTAAATTCTATTAAGGCCCTGTTTGGAAGGCCGATTTTGAGGTCCAAACCGGTGTAATTAAATTACAGCCCACGTAAGTAATCCGGCCTGCTTGGAAAAACCCTGTTTGGATAGCCAGTTTTGGGCTGGGCCAAATCCGTCATTTTAGCAATTACCTGGATAAAAAAAAACACTGCACTCGTGGCCCGAAAACAGAAACGACCGACGCCATCCTCTTCCTGCGCACTCGGGCTCGTGACGCTCGCCTCCGGAACCGCCGCCATCCTCCTCTCGCCGCCACCGTAACCCTCCGACGCAGCTCTCTACCACCAGATCTGAGCTTCCCGTCGCCGCGGGCTACGTCGCTACACGGGTGGCGGGCCGTGGAAGCTGAGGACGAGGAGGGGAAGGAGCCGGGGGAGGGCGGGGCGGCGACGTTGGTGGCGGAGGTGGAGAGGCGCCTCTGCCGGGCGCCGCGCGCGAGGAAGGCGATCTCCGAGAGCCACTTGCTCTCCTTTCTCTCGGCTTCCCCGCCGCCACACCCTTCCGTCCGCATCACCGCCGCGGAGGCGGTGCGCGGAGTCGGAGGCAGCGGAGGCAGTGAGGTGGGAGATGGTCGGCGAGCTCTTCCAGATGGTGGAAGAGCTCCTCGCGGCGACTGCGTAGAGCACGGTGGCACTAGGGGGAGGGGGAGGGGGAGGGGGATGGGGCGGCGGCTCCTAGCCTTGAGCACTGCCTTGGCTACACCGTGCGAGCGGTTGCGCAACATGTCGCCGGCCAAATCGTGCTACATCAGCGGGGAGCTCAACGCGAAGGAGTTCTTCCAGCAGTATGTGGCCGGCCTCGCCAATGCCGCCACCGCCGCCGCCTGCGAGAAGAAGCCGTGGTCCAAGAAGCACCGGCGTCGCCCACTGTCTCCCCACTCCGCCCCGCCTCTCCCCGCTCCGCCCATCTCTCCCCGGTCGGATGGCTCACGCTCATCAACCAGGCGCTCAACCGCCCGTCTTCGCCGATGAGCTGCTCTTTTAGCCAGTCCACGGATGCCGCCTCCCCCGTCTCCTCCCTCCACACGGCGAGCTCCAGCTCGCTCGGCTCGTCGCTATTCCACAAGAACGGGCCTACTGACGGTGTGGGTGCTGCGGGAGGTGGTTTCCTCGTGCAAGAATACAAGCTCATCCAAACACCAGTTTTATAACCTGAAAAAAATCGCTTGTATTCAATGATTTCATTGGTGCTTAGTAAAATACCTGGTATGTTGTTTACAAGGGTGTACTTTTACTGGGCTCCCAAACGGGCCCTAAGTGACGATCAACCGGAAGGTGGATACGGTACGCCGACCGTCTTTTCCTTGTTATTACCGGCGTCGCCCCACCCACCAATACGGTTACTTCCCTCCTCTTTTCATATATAACGGTCAACCACCTCCTCCTCTCACCCGACCAAGACACCGCCAACGCACGCTCCAATGGCCAACGAGCACTTCTTCCCCGGCGAGTACTTCTCCTCCGGCCTCTCTGCGCCGTTCCTGGGCGCCTCCTACGCTCCACCGCCGCGGTCAGGCGGCCTTGACGCCGCCGCCGCCATGGCCTTCGGGCTGCCTTGGGGCGATCACCAGCAGCTGCCGGCGGACTCCTCCGCCACCACCGCGCACTTCGACTCCGCGCTCAGCTCCCTCGTCTCCTCGCCGGCCAGCGCTGCCGCCGTCGCCGGCGGAGGCCTCGCGCACGGCGACGGCGCTGGCGGCGACCACGACGTCGCCATCGGCGACCTGATCGGCCGGCTCGGCAGCATCTGCAACGGGGCCAGCGCCAACGACTCCTGCTACAGCACGCCGCTCAGCTCCCCACCGCGCGGGGCGACGCCGGCGTTCCGGGGCTACGCCGCCGCGCTCGAGACCGGCAGGCTGTCCCGGGTCTCCAGCAGCAAGTCGCTCGGCTGCGCCGCTCCCGCCGCGATGGCATTGGAGAACTCCGAGCCGGAGATGAGCCCCAGGGCGGCCGGTAACCACGCGATGCCAGACCCGCCGCCAGCGAAGGGCGCCGGCTCCGCGCGCAAGCGCAAGGCCCCGGCGAAGGGCAAGGTGAAGACGGAGCCCTCTTTACCCGCGGTACGGCCCAGTTGGTCCGGCAGTTCTTGTTCCACTAAATTCACTAATCTTGGCATCGATTTCCCAATCAACTGGTGATGTAAATTTGAAGATAAGTTCTTGGCAAAATAAAAATGCAGACGGCGGCTACCAATGCGAGCCCGAAGCGGCCGAAGATGGCTGGGGACGAGAACGCGGCAGCCACGGCGGAGGAGGAGAAGCCGGAGCTGGAGCCGGCCAAGGACTACATCCATGTGAGGGCGAGGAGAGGGCAAGCAACCGATAGCCACAGCCTCGCCGAGAGGGTACGGTACCTTAGCTACTACCTACCTAGCTACTCATCAAGTCCCAAATCACAATGCACATCACATAATTAACTAATCATCGCTAGCTAGCCATTGTTAATTAACCTCCCTTGTTAGTAGCACTGGCTGTTAGTATTTAATTGCTCTAAGAGTGAACTCTTCGTTTGTTGTTAATTAATTGGTAGGTGAGGAGGGAGAGGATCAGCGAGAGGATGAAGCTGCTGCAGTCCCTGGTGCCAGGCTGCAACAAGGTATGAAAGTCTCAACACACCGGACCAGCAATTTCCGGCAAGGCAAATTTTCCTTGACTTAAACGGTCAGCATATGGAGAAATATGGATTAATAGCATAAAGCACGTTGGAGACCGTGCCAATGTGTAAAATACCTTTGAACAAACGAAGTAGTTGGTGTTTTTGTCAGCTTCCACTCGTTAATTAGCTAATTAGTGAAGCAGGATTTCTACTTACTTGAGTTTAAGATTGCTTAGCTAGCTAGTAGTTGGACCTTTTGCTACTAGGAGGAGCGATGAAAATATGATTTACTACACCGAAAGTAAGAGCAAAGCTAGCAATGCTCATGTGGTCCAAGAGCCTGTTGTGGTACATTAATCAGTTTTGGGAGGTTCCTGCTTTGTTTGAATGATTAATCAACCGATTAGTTAATTGCGAGGGTGCGGGTGGTTTAAGTGATGCGCACGATTACTTTTGTGCACAATTATTGCGACGGCGGTCAAAATTGGGTTTATTTTTAGTTTTGTTTCTTCTTTCTTCTGTTTAGTTAATTATTAATTATCACATGCGAATGTGCGGTGGGCAGATCACCGGCAAGGCTCTCATGCTCGACGAGATCATCAACTACGTCCAGTCGCTGCAGCGTCAGGTCGAGGTAAACAACACACCAATTTTTTTCAAAGATTACAATAATCCATTAGACTTCCATTTCTACTTTCTTTTCGAAATAATCCATAAATGAAATTATATTTTTGAAAAAAAGTAGTTAATATGGATATTTTTGCATGTTTCAGTTCTTGTCTATGAAGCTATCAACGATGAATCCTCAGCCAAACTTCGATGGTCACTATACCCCATCGAAAGATGTGAGTTCATGGAACTTTCGACCGATTAATATATAATTTAAGCGGCTGGGATCGAGCAGTGAATGTACTATCGCTCGATCCGATCATCAATATCAAGGTCAAAACCCTTATTACCTGAGCAAATATCACATAGGCTTGCGCATAACTATTTACAGATGAACCAAATGGCAATGTCGGTCTATCCGTCTGATGACCCGGCCACGGCGTTCTCCTACAGTGGGTCACCGGCCGATCCGTTCGCCCTCGCCACTGCCGCCCACCACGGGCAAGAGCTAGAGAACACCTTCCACCCCAGCGGCGGCGCCTTCAGTTGGGAGCAAGACCTCCAGAGCATGGTGCAAATGGGGGCAACCATGGCCAAGATCCCCATGCTCTCTACGGCAAGTGAAATCAAACCCACCATCCTTTTAACACCATCTGAAATACTAGAATTCTTGAACTGTGACTGAATCCACAGTGGAAGGCTAGCTCTTTTTGTCGATGTTCTGTTGAGAATTCCTGTTTGGTCTCATTAAATGCAGGCCAACCGGCGACAGTAAATCACATGAAGGTAGAACCATCAATGTGCCTGCCCTTTCTGTACATACGCCAGCCGCCGTAGTACTCCCCTTTTTTCCCTGCACAGCAGCAAGCAGCAGCCACATCCAGCAGCAGCAGAAGCAGCTCGATCGGAAACTAACAATCATTGACATGACTTCTCCTGTTTCTCTCTCTCTGCACCAGTGGGGCCCACAGAGGGGCGTGTGGGCCCACCTGGGAAGAAGGAAGAAAGGAGGAAGAGGTTTCAGCCTTTTGGATGAAGATGCAGTGGCAGGGGTCAGGGAGGGTCTTGTATGAATTTGATTGTATGTGTGTTGAAAATGGCAAGAGGGCCAGGAGTTGTGTGCTCCTGGACACTCCTGGTTGCATGCCCTAACTGTAGGAAGGAAGTAGCAGTAGCAGTAGCAGTAATGGTAGTTTTCTGAATTATGAGCGAGCCTAGGATGGCAACTTGGCAAGCATGAGAATGTAGAGAGGAAAGAAAGAAAGATCACCTTCCTTTATGGTGAATGGTGATAGATCACGCTGAACACATGTCTTTGGTCAACAGTTAATGTCTATGATATTCTTATGGATGCCCCTAGTATCCAATGAATGGCAACCTATATATTCGCCATTGATACTTTGTCTGCAACATTTTTTCTTGTTTTTACTACTCCTATATTATGAGCGTACATCTTCCTTTATTCTCCCCCAACAATGGATCAAAAAGATTATTTTCTATGTCAAAGATGCCTGAAACATATAGTCAGATTGAGCAGTTCCTGAATGGCTGTAGCTTATCCTCTCACACAGTTGAACCGAAGAAATGGTGGTATCAATAATTAATGCAACACCTAAAGAATAAGATAACAATTTTTTTTTACAGCCATTGGTGGTTACACCCAAGATCCACTTACATGCATGAGTGTTAATCATGAGCTTGTTATCTTCCCATTTGCAATGATTTGATAGATGGGTCTGTCTGTTGCCATATCCTAATCACAGTGTGTACCTTGTGTGGAATCTAGGGGGGCTTTCTTGGAACCCAGCTGGCATGTGGGCCCCACACCAGCCACTACTCACTTTTGGCTCTTCTTCCCCTCTACAACTTCAGATTGCAAGCTGACAACATCTAGGAGTAATAGTACTTCTTCATAGTCCTAATTAAGGAGAGTGCACTTTTGGAGCCTTTAATTCCGCTGTAATTCTTGTTGTTTTGTGACGGTTTCCTCCTCATATAAGTCATATGATGTGACAATGGCTGCCGCTGCTTTGGTCCTTTTTTCCTTTATGCAGACATGGAGTCGGTGAGTACAGAGTTCACTTGTAATTTCGTTAAGAGAGAGAGGGATAGGGGGGGAGAGAGAGAGAGAGAAGAGGGATTGGCCAATGCATACCATACTGTAAGGATTGAAAATCTTGTGTCTTGAGAAGATCATGGCAATGAATGGTCAAATAGTGGAGTGAAGGAGAACAATTTCTGTAATAAGAAATGTGTTGTGCTCACTGACTTGTGCATCAGTACTGGTATAGTTTAGGAAGGCAATTAGGCTGGCAAAGTTGATCAGAGGTTGGTCAAACTGAAACAAGGATTTGGCCTTAGCAGGCCAGGTTGGGAGATTTGGAAGGTCGGTCAAAGGATGCAGTGGAGATAGGGTTATATATTGATATACAGTTTCGCTAACACATAATTTACTCATAGATCATTGTTGTTATTCCAGTGTTGGTTACTGAACTCCCTAATATCTTAATATATTACATGCAATGATCTTGATATTACTCGAATATCGTCTACTAATCTGAAATTGATGTGCTATAAGTCGTGGCAGCGAACCAAATATAAGTTTAACACTAATGATCATATAAACCATGATGTATTGTTGTTTCTAAAGGAAGGAGAGGGGATCTTGATTTGACAGAAGACATACGCCACGACGAAAAAGCTTGTCTATTATAGGTATCTAGAGCAGGAATGTGCGAGATGACACCACAAGAAGAAGTGGTGATCTGACGTGGCAAGAGATTCTTTGTAGCGCATCTTTCTGCTTAATCTCAGGGGTATCAAATTCTTAATTTAAGTTGTTGCTAGCCAGCCAGCCAGTGCCAACGCCCTGCTTGTCACTAACCAAACTAAAGCTTTGCAAAATGAAAAAGAAAGGGAATGGAAGGTTGGATGTCCTCTCTTGTCAACTGGCAAGCATCTGCTGTGACATGGACGTGCATAAAAACAAGCAACATTTTGTAAAGGAAAGGATCAGTTGTGGTTCTCCAAAAGAAAAAGGCAAGATTACCCTAACTGTAATTTGTACTGATTGAAAACTAAGAATCAAGCTGGTGTTTGAATGGTTAGTGTAGGTGACTACTAGGATCAAATTCTAGGTTTGTTTCTCATGTGTCTCATGAAGGTAGAAATTTTGTGTAGGTGACTGTAGCTACTTTCCGTCAGGAATCAAATCTTAGGTTTGCTCCTCGTATGTCTCGCTAAGGTAGAAATTTCTTCACACTTGTGGCGTTTTTATTAATTTTTAAGATTTATGAGTCCAGTCTTTAATAGACGACGCGCAAGTGCATGGGCGTGGTCATGTGGTGGTGTGTATAGATGGAAACTAGTTTAATTTTCAATAGCCGAATTATGAGTGCGAGTGTATAATGATATACGGGTGAGTTTAAAAGTTGTGAAGGGTGTTTTTCAAAAAGAGTACCAATTAAAACCTCTCTCTAGATAAAAGGGCGAGAACTAAGCTTAGTTCAGTGGTGGGGACACTGTCTTACACACAGGTCTATTCTGGCTCGATCCCAGAGTGATGAATATCAACCGAGTTTCTCGTTTCTTGTATAGACAAAAAGAAAAGGAACGAGGATCCCTCTCTCTCGTCTCGCTCTTTATCATTATTATTATCAAAACGAAGGTACTGGTCGGAAATACGTTACTGCAAAAAAATGTTGAAAGGCTCTACTCTGATAATATATCTTCCTAATCTTGCCAATGCCATACAGTTTGCCCAGGCAATCAAGCATGCATGTCTATGCTTGGCCAGCCCACTCGCCTACGAGGCCTGACCTCCGTAGTGGTGCTGATGGTTGTCTTCTTCAATACAAAGCCACGGGGCTAGTCCCCGTAGATCTAGTTTTTCTTTTTCTTTTTATTATGCTTTGCAAGTACTATAGATAGATGCAATTACTGTTTCATATCTTTTGTTTTAACATCACGCGAACAATTCTCAGAAAGGAAAAATTAGCACAGCCTAGGCGTAGACGAGCATGGTCCACAATCTATCTTTGTGAAGCGGATTGTTTCTAGTGTAGAGCACCAGAGGATTGAACTTGAACAGATTGTCAGGCAGGCAGGCAGGCACAGCACAGTCGTTTCATTAAACGGCCATGTCGTCTTGTTCACTGCGCGATGGGTCATGTTACGCACTGCTGTCTACACTGTGCATCTATGTCTGGCTTTTGTTATTCATTGCGCAAGAAATGTTTGTGTCCCGAAAAAAAAACATTTTCAAAGCCTATGAACTGCTGCGAAATGGATATCTAGCACAGGGTACGAATTGATCATGATGATTCAAGTAGGCACCGAATCAAGCTAGGGAGACGTGAGAGGACAGTCATTGGACACCCTAATTAACCTTTTCTTTACTAGATTTGCCGCGACTGCTTTTCTCATGGCACCTCCGAAAACAAGTAAAAACACATTCTAGCTGCAGGCTTATTTAGAACCTAGGATTGGAAAAAGCTAAAAATAGCAAAAATGTAGGATTTGAATGTCCTGGCCACTTACTGAATCCCACAAAGAACAAAAACACTTGTATTTGTAAAATGGGTTCTTAGATGTTTCACAAAAATTATGCAGAACTTAAAGAGAGAAAGTTCATGTAAGATATAAATAAAAAAATTCAATGAAGTCGAAGCTCATATTAGAGTTCCTCCAGGATTCATAGGGATTGAGTTATTCTATAGTAATTTCATGAGATTAGTACACGCTTATTCCTTTTTCCGAATGGCTGTGTATGAAATTTTCTTATGGGATTTCAGTCCCCCAAAGTTCTTCTAACATTAATAGAACCTCTGAAAAGAGGACCATTTTCGAAGGCATTTGTCATCGGAATTTTCAAAGGCCTCAGGGGTTGCTTTCTTTGCATGCCAAGCCCAAAATATTGGCTTGTATTTGTTTTGGTCATGTGACCCGCAATAGTTGCCTAATTAGTAATTGGCAACAAACCAAACACAACCAACATTGCTTTGCCAAATTTTGCTATATTGGCAATGCAAAATTGGCAGTCAACCGAGCAGGCCCCAAAATTTCTCGCCGGCCTTCATTGCGGACGAGTGTATGTATATAGTTCCATGTAGCAACGAGAGCGAGGAACATAATTTCTTCGTGTACGGTTTTCCATCGGCCTAATATTTATGTCACGTACATTGACTCTGTTGCCTCCGGGTACATGCTAACTGTGGTAGTTTCTTGCGCTATTTACGCTTCTTGTGTTCATTTCTGGTTGGGTCTGTTGCAAACAGGCGTCTCTCTGGAAAGGACGCATTGATTGATCAACATTCATAAACCGTCATTAGCAGTTGCTAACGACTCTTCAAACAACAACTGCCATCGTTTCAATTGTATATATACAAGTGTAAACATCTGAGATCAATAAGAAGTGAATCATTTTGTTCATTATCTCTACTCTGTGATTACATTTCTCAACACGTTATGAGACACTTTGTTCTTCCGCTAGAGCAATCCGGCCACAACGAGAACAGAGAGAAGAAAGGTGAGCAATGGCAGAAAGGGTGATCTAGCAACTCCTCACCATCTTGGCAACCATCGATGTTGCCATCACCCGTCTTCTTCCCTCCCCGACTCCACCACGCCGACGCCGTCGCCGTGCTCACCGGAGGCGTCGTCCTCGTCGCGCCCACCAGCCTCCATCAATGGCGGCGCGGATTGGAGCCCCCTCCCGCCTTCTTGCGATGGCGCTCGCTCCCTCCGCAGCCTCTGCAGTGGGCACGCCGCCGTCTCCTCCACGTATCTCGTCGCCGTGGCATCCGTGGCCCAGCCCGGCCGCCGACCCGACGTGGTGCTCGGTGCATGGTTTCGGTCTGTGCCCGAGCACATCTGCGCCCGCGGAAGTCTTCCCCGAGCCGGCTGCCGGACCGACCGGCGAACTCGCCGAGCCCCCGCCTCTGCCTGGCTTTGCCCGCGTGGCACCTCCGCCGCCACCGTCGCCGACCCCGCCTCCTCGGATCGATGACCGGCACCGCCTCATGCGCGCCTTGGCGACCGCCACCGCCCGCTCCGGCCTCCGTCCGGGCGCATGGGCTCCGGCTTCGCTCGGGCTCGCCAACGGGCTGCCCAACGGCTACTCCTCCTCTGCCGGCGAGGAGGAATACACCCCGCTTTGAAGATTGGCGGCGCGGTGGCATGGGGGCTTCGTCGGCAAGCTTCGTCGGCGTCATGGCCAAGGGAGTACCGGCGCCGCCAGACCGACGTGGCCAAGGGAAGCCGCCGCCGCCGGACCGGGTGGATGTGGGGGTTAGGGTTAGGGAAACCCTAACCGCCCGCTGCTGCTGCCTTTATACCCCCTTCCCACTGGTGCGCAGCCCCGCCCTGGGCCGGCCAAAAGGCCGCCAAGGCCCAGGCCCAGGTTGCACAGCCTGCTAGCCCCACGCGCCTCCCCGCCTCGCCGATTGGGCCAAAAGGCCGCCTAGGCTGCGGCCCAGGTTGTTTCAATCCATCAGGCTGCATAGCCCTTTTAGCAGAAAACCCCCTATATTTTCGGGTTTTTGCAACTAAGTCCAGCTATCAGTGCTATTTATTAGTACTTGTCATGTTTAGGCCCCTGCACTTTTATATATTTACGTTTCAGTGCTGTTTTCTGTTAAGTTTTAAATTTTAGAAAATATGTAAATGTAAATATGTTCATGTTCAATGTGTTTGCTTTATAGCAATCCCTATAACATGCACTTTTCTATGACTAGTATAATTTTGCAATTGAGATCAATTTTCTTGCGAAATTATATGTTAATTCACCTTAATTGAGCCCAAAATACTTTCTAGCCCAATTGGCTTAATTCAAGAAGAATTAATACGCAAAATTAAGAAGTGATTATCTCATATTTATATTTGTGAATCACAAAGTAATGGATAAATGGGATCTACTGCTTAATTGCAGATTATCCACCATTACCTTAAATGTGCTCTTCCAAATATTCCAATTAAAGCATAACATAAGGTAATAGAAACATAAGCATCTACTGACACTCGTCAGATTATGCTATCTATTACTATGAGATCTACACCATAATTGGTGATTATCTTCAAAAATGTTATACTATATAACTTGAGGTCTACACTTCATATTTCAAGTCTTCACTTAAATTTTTCAAAATTTTGCACAATTATTACAACATAACCATGAAGATATTTTGATTTACTCCTAAGTAAATTAATCAAATCTCTGGTTTAAATCTATATAGATCAAGATGGCCAGAGAATTTGAAGAGCTTGCGCTCGATGGTCACAACTATTCTACATGGGCAATGGATGTTAAAATCAGCCTTGCGTCCCGTGGGATTGCGGCGGCACTCAACCCTCCTGTTGAGGGCATACAACCGCTACCAGAACATCAACAATATTCTGCTTTATACATTATAAGGCACCATATCCATCCGGACCTCAAATCCGAATACTTGATGGAAGAAAATCCACGCACATTATGGCAAGCACTTAAAACCAGATACGAACAGCAAAAAGCGGTTATTCTTCCCGAAGCTACTCATGACTGGGTACAACTTCGACTTCAGGATTTTAAGTCCATTGAAGACTATAACCATGCTGTTCACAAGATCTGTTCTAAGTTGCGCTTCTGCGAGAAAGAACCCTCTGAGGCAGATAAGATTGAAAAAACCTTATCAACAATGCTTCCATCTGACCGAATCTTGCAGCACCAGTACCACGCCAAAGAATTCCAACTTTACTCTGAACTTCTACATGTACTCCTACAAGCGGAAAAACATGATGAACTCATTCTGAGGAACCATTATCAGTGCAATGTCGGCGCAGCCCCACTCCCAGAGGTACATTATAACGCTCAGAATAACAATAAGTTCGCTGGCCACTCCAAGCGCCAACAGCAGAACTTCAAAGGAAAGCGCAAGCGAAACTGAAAGAAAAAGCCACGTGCAATAGACAAGGGGAAAGGCGTTGAAAAGTCAAAATTTGACAAATCTCAAGTATGTCAAAAGTGTGGATGCATAAGCATTCCACCAAACAGTGTCGCACCCCTCGACACCTTGTTGATCTATACCTGCAATCTGTGGGACGCAAGAAATAAGATCAATGATCAAAATTTGAAGCACACTTCAACCTTCAAACTGACAAGTCAAAGGAAATTGGTTGCTCCACTGCAGTTCTCCCAGAACCCCAGGACAACCAGCATCTCCAACAATCCAATGATCCGCTGAACACGGAGAACATGATCATCGAATTTGCTTCGAACGACATGTTTGGAGACTTTGATTAATCTCCCACCTCCTTAGATATATAGTATCTACGTCCATATATTGTTGTAATAACTATAAGTTGTTGTCATATATTGTACATTACAGTATTGTATGAGTACTCTTGTACATTAATAAATTTGTATGTATTCTATATATCTGATCAAGAATTTTATACTAAATTCTTCATTTCTATATATAGATTTCTACGGGAGTCAATCCGATGAAAGAGGAAATGTGCCTTGTGGACAGTGGTACCACAAACTCTATTCTTAGAGAATTAAAATATTTCCAAAATCTTACTAAGAGAAAAAGAGAAATTTTAACAATCGCCGGACGCGATGCTGTAATTGTAGGCTCAGGTCGGGCCATAATTACTCTCCCTATGGGTACTCAAGTAACAATCGAGGATGCTTTGCTGTATCCCGATTCAACTCGTACCCTACTCAGCTACAGAGATATCCGTCAGAATGGTTTCCATATCGAAACCCATGACGACAACAAAGAGGAATATCTCCTCTTAACCAAAAACAATGGATATGGTAAGTTAATTTTTCAGAATGTTGATGCATTCCAGACTTGGCATGATCGCCTTGGTCATCCCGGGATAGGGATGATGAGAAAAATTATCAGCAATTGCATTGGTCACAACTTGAGTAATGCTAAACTTTCTCAACATTCGGATTTCATTTGCACCGTATGTGCAACTGAAAAATTAATATTAAGATCTTCGCACCTTAAAATTAACGTGGAACCACTTAACTTCCTTGAACGTATTCAAGGAGACATCTGTGGTCCCATACAACCATTATCTGGACCTTTCCGGTATTTTATGGTTTTAATTGACGCATCAACTCGATGGTCACATGTGTGCCTTCTATCCACACGAAATCATGCTTTCGCAAAGATTATGAGTCAAATTATTAAATTAAAGGCTCATTATCCCGAGCACCGAATTCAATCAATTCGCATGGATAATGCTGCGGAATTCTCCTCTAGAGCTTTCAATAATTATTGCATGGCTCTGGTGATAGAAGTCTAACATTCGGTACCATACGTCCACACACAAGATAGTTTAGCCGAATCACTCATCAAGAGGATTAAGCTTATTGCAAGACCATTGCTACCCAATTGCAATCTACCTACTTCTTGTTGGGGTCATGTAGTCTTACACACTGCTGACTTGATACAATTGCGCCCAACTGCTTATCACGGTACTTTCCCTCTGCAACTAATACGTGGAAATTCTCCAAGTATTTCCCATCTGTGAAAATTTGGATGCGCCACATATGTGCCCATCTCTCCACCTCAGCGTACATCCGTGGGACCACATAGAAAACTGGGGATTTATGTAGGGTACAAATCACCGTTAATAATTAAGTACCTAGAACCTCTCACCGGGGATCTATTCGCTGCACGTTACGCTGATTGCATCTTCAACGAGGACCATTTCCCGGCATTAGGGGGAGATCTCAAGTACCAGAAAGAATGCTAGGAAATTGATTGAAATGTCAAAGATATTTCCTCCTCCGATCCACGTACTATAGAAACTGAACTCCAAGTTCAGAAATCATAAATTTGCAACATCTTGCAAATAACTTGTCAGATTCATTTACAAATCACAAAGGAGTTACAAAATCCTACAATCCTGCTATAAATGCACCCGAACGAGTGGAAATACTAAAAGAAACCACTCAACTCCCCATCAACAATAAGAGGGGGAGAAGTACGGCCGCAAAACAGGATTCAGCTTCACGCAAGCAACAAACGAAACAGAGAAAGAAACCCTCTAAAACTGTAAATGAAATTCAAACTTCACAACCCAGCTCAAGAGTGCACTCAAATCTAGAAGTTGGGACATCGAAAAATCCTGACTTGATCATATTAGGAAATCACGATCAGTCACCAAGGGATAATGAAATTTCCACCAATTACATTGATTCTGGAGAATCATATAACCGTAAGACTACGATTGTCGACAATTACTTCTCCACAAAGATTACAAACAACCTCCAATCTGATCCAGATCCCAAGACCATGGCAGAGTGTCAAAAATGCTCAGACTGGAATCAGTGGAAGGAAGGAATCCAAGCAGAGATAGCTTCGCTCAATAAAAGAAAGGTATTTACAAAAGCAATACCTACTCCTCCCAATGTTTTCCCTGTGGGATTCAAATGGGTATTCGTTCGAAAATGAAATGAAAACAATGAAGTGGTGAGATACAAAGCGAGGCTCGTAGCACAAGAGTTCACGCAGAGACCCGGCGTTGATTTCAACGAAACATACTCTCCAGTAATGAGTGGAATAACCTTCCGATACCTAATATCACTGGTAATGCAAAATATCTATCTATGCAGTTGATGGATGTAGTGACTGCATATCTTTATGGGTCACTTGATTCGGATATATACATGAAGGTTCCCGATGGAATCCCACTTCCGAATCAAAGCGCTAAACGTAACATGTATTGTGTAAAACTTAACAAGTCATTATAAGGCTTGAAGCAATCGGGTCGAATGTGGTACAATCGACTCAGCGAATTCCTTATTCAAAAGGGATACACGAATAACGATGATTGCCCATGTGTGTTCATAAAGAAATCCTTGAACAGATTTTGCATCATATCCGTGTATATTGATGATCTAAACATCATTGGCAACGCACAAGATATTAATGAAGCACGTGATCATCTAAAGACGGAATTTGAGATGAAGGATTTAGGCAAAACTAAATTTTGCTTAGGGCTACAAATTGAGCACCTTCACTCTGGAATTTTGGTACACCAAGCTGCTTATATCTAAAAGATCTTAGAGAAATTTAATATGGACAAATCTTATCCATCAAAGACTCCCATGGTTGTTCGATCTCTAGATGTAGAGAAAGATCCTTTCAGACCAAGGGAAGATGGAGAAGATATATGGGGATCTGAGTTCCCATATCTTAGTGCCGTTGGAGCTCTTATGTATCTTGCAAACTACACCAGGCCTGACATCGCATTTGCAGTAAACTTGTTAGCAAGACACAGCACTACTCCAACTAAATGTCATTGGACGGGAGTCAAGCAAGTCTTACGCTATCTCCAAGGTACTAAAAATTTAGGTCTATATTATCAATCTCACAAAAACCAAGATACAAATCTAATCGGATATACCAATGCTGGATACTTGTCTGATCCCCATAATGCTAGATCTCAGACCAGCTTTGTGTTCCTACATGGTGGAACGGCCATCTCATGGAAGTCTTCTGAACAGAATTTAGTGGCTACGTCCACGAATCATTCTGAAATTATTGCCCTATATGAAGCACCACATGAATGCATGTGGCTTCGCAGAATGATAAACCACATACAACAGTCCTGTGGTATTGGTTCCATTGAATCACCGACCATTATCTATGAAGATAATGTTGCTTGTGTTGCTCAAATGCAAACAGGTTGCATAAAGAGCAATATTACTAAACATATTGCCCCTAAGTTGTTTTACCCCCATGAATTACAACGAAGTGGGGAAATAAACATATTGTAGACCAAATCATGTGACAACCTCGTGGATTTGTTCACTAAGTCTTTACCAAATTCAACGTTCTAGAAATTCGTTCATGAAATTGGTATGCGACGACTTCAAGATTTGCAAGTATCAGGGAGAGTTACTCTCTGATCATTAACCTGTTCATACATCGTATTGCACTCTTTTCCCTTTATGAGTTTTCTCTCAAGCTTTCTCATGAAAGGTTTTTAATGAGGTAATATCAACACAAAGTTATATGCCGTATCTTCTATTTTCCCTACCGGGGTTTTTAAAGGAGATATACAAGACATACCTATTGTCCTCTAAACTCACTTATGGGTTTTTCCCTTAAAAGGTTTTTCTCATATGAGTTAACAAAGAGACAATAACCATTATATGTTGTAATTATTTTCTCTATATTTTCCCACTGGGTTTAAAGGAGTTTTTCACAGCATATCAAACATCACTTCTCATATTTTTCCCACAGGGTTTTTAGAGAAATTTTTCAGATGCTCTTCATATATATACAACGATGAAATTAATCAAGGGGGAGTGTTGCGAACAGGTGTCTCTCTAGAAAGGACGCATCGATTGATCAACATTCATAAACCGTCATTAGCAATTGCTAATGACTCTTCAAGCAACAACTGTCATCGTTTCAATTGTATATATACAAGTGTAAACATCTGAGATCAATAAGAAGTGAATCATTTTGTTCATTATCTCTACTCTATGATTACGTTTCTCAACAGGGTCCGAAGCGATGGCATACATGGCATGGGATGATGAATTGATGGAGGAATGCCATGCTAGATGGTCTGTAGGTGTCGATTCTGGCTAGTCCAGAATCTAGAAAACTTATCTTGTTTTGGCTAGACTAGTGTCGACAGGCAAGGCACGTGAGATCAAGGTTTGCTCTATTCCTCCCCGCAAAAAGAAAAAAAAGGTTTGCTCTATTCTAGCAAGATGGCATGCATGGTAGATCAAGATTAGGGGTCAATCAGTCTCAGATCCAAATCAGCATAGGTTTTTAGCGTTTTCTCGTCATACTCTGATAGCTCCGGCGCCAAATATCTAGTGAAGAATAAATTGACTGGTTAATTTGTTCGTTTTTGCTTGAGTTGTTTGGTGGATGAGAACCCAACCTAACAGTGTCCTAGTTTGTAACAGAGTCCTTAGGTCCTAACTCCTAAGTTCATGATATGCCAGACTAGAAGAGTTTTGGGAGGTAGACCACATATAAATAACCTAATATCAAGTTAACATTATATACCTGGTCGGCCTTAAACATGAGGATTCTGCTGAACCGTAATGTAAGTTAGATTTTTTAAATAATGGGTAATGAAGTTAGATAACAACACATGCGTGCTTTCACCTGTGTTCTAAGTTCTAACACTGAGAATTGCCAGAATTTCTTGGAAACTCTTTTTTACCATGCATACCACATGCCGTGCATGAGATCACCGTTTAGTATGCTTTAGGATCTGTGCGTACAGCTTTCATCTCCTTGTATTTTGATGTATTTCATAGCAGTCTTGACAACCTTTTATTATGTCACATCATCTATCTCTTTATCCTATCTCCATCATTCTCATCATCTCTCTCCTTAAGTCCTTATCCCGTCTCCATCATCTAATAAGGCTACCGCCACTGACGGGGCCGTCGCTGGTGAGCCGACCACCGTCGGCCTCCTCCTGCGACCTCCTCCTGTCCCAAGAACCCTCCCAAGAACTCACGAGCCTCCCCTGCTCCTTCTCCCCTCCTCCCCTCCTCCCCTGCTCCAGCGATAGCGTCGGGTAACGGCAGAAATGGCGAGGACACCTCGCGTTGCCTCGCCACCGGGCGCGGCCAAGGGCGCGCGGCCTTATCCGCCGCAGGCCATGGCGGCCCCGCCTATCTCCTCGGCGTCCACGCTGTCATCTACCCGGAGGTTTCTTGCGCACTGATGGAGAGCTCATGGAGCCTACCGGACACCGCTTACGGAGACGTCATGTGCTATGTTGGAAGCACACCAGTCGGGGTCTTGCATGTCCACGAGCTTGGGTACCTGGATGTCCTTCCGGTGAGGTTCTTGGTCGCCACCGGCAACTCCAATGTCGGAAGAGGTGGCCCAGCGAGGTGGTTCTTGGGGATCTTGGGCGGGGATGCCACCGACAAGCGCAGGCCCTTGCCGCCTACAGAGCGCCTGATCCCGTGGAAGACGCGGACGCGAAGGTGCAGCCTCCAGAAGACGGGGATGGTGTGAACCAGCAAAGTCCAGAGGTAGTCGACCAGAATGGTCGCGCGACTCTTCTGTATGAGCAGATGGTCGCGGTGTATCATTCCGTCCAGGAGAAGGCGAGCGCGCGGCAGAGGGTGAAGGCGGCAGCAGCGATTAACAAGAATTGGTCTTCCATCCGCGAGCGACTCCGAGATCTTGCAACCGAAATTGAGAGGCTTTTGTGAGATTTTGACGACTTGGGCGAGGAGGTTCAGCGAGTCAGGGCTGATATCCGAGCCCGCGGTGACCACCCCGTGGATGCCCCGCTGCTGCTTCGCGACCATCCGAGGTCCCTCACATCCAACAAGTAGTACTGGTGTAGCAGTTAAATGTTTTTCTGATTCATTAGCTATACGCTTAGATTCCTGTGTCATTCGAATTTGTATACATACTATTTCGACGGCAAATGGACTGATTCAATCTTTTTTATTTTTTATTTTGATTTCTCTTTGATTCACTCTTTCTCTTCTTTCTTTGATGTTATCCACATATTATGCTTCCGCGCTTAGTTTCACTCATAAACTCTACCCCAATAACTTCACGAACTCATGAGTCATGTCCCTGGCCCGATTCTTTTCAGAGCTTGCTATAAATTGCTTTTTGCTTGATTGTGCCGATGATCTGTACCATAATAGCGCTTATGTTTTATTACCACTTGGGTGATGTTTGCGTTAAGCATGGATATCAACTGCAGTTCAGAATCTTCATAAACGCTTGGTGTTGGCCTTTCAGGGATAATCCACGTATAGCAAATTTTGATCTGAATCGATATACTTTTTCTTGATCCGAATGCTGAGCAAATTTTTTTGTTGAAATATGATCCCTAGCTTGTTAATGTATATGTTAGAAATATTTAGATCCTGGATTGCTGTTCTTAAAAGGTGAGAAATATTTAGATCCTAGATTGTTGTCCCTAAAAGATAAATTAGAAACTAGAGTGAACCAAAGTGAAACTCATATAAAATACGATGAAACCAAAGTGAACCAGAGTGAAACTCATATGAAACATGATGAAACCACTACCTCAGAAAACCCCTTCACTGACGGGCACTAAAACCCCACCGCTGACGGGTTTCCAGCCCGTCACTAACGTCGCGTCAGTGGAAGTCCAACTTTCACTGACGGGCACGAAGCCCGTCAGTAGATGTCAACTTTTACTGACGGGCCCAACTAGCCCGTCAGCAGAGATGTAGTTCAGAGCGCCTAGAAACATCCTGACAGTGCCTTTCACTGACGGGCACTTATACCTCGCCCGTCAGCAATGATATATTTCCACTGACGTGTACGTTTATGTGCCCGTCAGTAGATGTCAACTTTTACTGATGGGCCCAACTGGCCCGTCAGCAGAGATGTAGTTCAGGGCGCCTGGAAACATCCTGACAGTGCCTTTCACTGACGGGCACTGATACCTCGCCCGTCAGTGATGATATATTTCCACTGACGTGTACGTTTTATGTGCCCGTCAGTGAAAGTATGATCACACTTTTTAAAAAAAAATTCTGAAAAGGCAATATGAATAATATACAGCAATTAATATGTCAAATATTAAGCATATGTAACATTTAATATCAGAAATATGAATCACATATACCAAATTAATATCACAAATAGTAAATACACATATAAAAACAAGTTTACAACGAATTAAAACGACAAACAATTGAATTTAACAATGTTTATTCTCAGTAGCCCTACTAATCTACGTCTACGACGCTTCGCTAGTACTTGCAGGGCGGCGGGAAGGGGGTAATTGGACTCCCGCGTAGAAATCTCCGCTTGGCCGGATGACTTCGTTGTTGATGACGTACGCGAAGGTCTTCTGGATGCGGGCAAAGTCCTTCCTCCAGTCGTACTTTTCCTCGGCCAGATCGTGTATGAAGTTATTGAACTGGTCCCGGCTCCACTGAGGGTTCTGGGACATGACGAACGCGTCCATGTGAGCGCAGACATAATACCCACATGTAACACTATTTTCTGGCTGTTGCCTGCAAGGGAAGTTGAATTTGTGGGTCAGCTTCTTGCTCTTGCTCTCTGCTACTCCCTCCCGCAAGTTGTATTCCCAAAAGGCGTCTTCCAGAACTTGCTTAATTCCTGAGAAGTCCCGGTTGGCACTTCTTTGGGAATCAAAATAGTATATGAATCTGAAAGGCTTGTCGATGATGATGAGGATCCAGTGGTCGCTGTGTAAAAGGTAACAAAGGAATATAAACAGACGAGGATACGTGATTAAGAACAGCAAACTAGGAACGCTAGTAAGTAACTTACGGGGGGTTGTATGGCATGAGCAAGTAGTCCTTATCCTTATGGTATATCAATGACGCGGTGATATAATCTGTTAGGACCTGCTTCGCTTCTCGTATATAGTACTCGTTCATGATGACCGGATCGATTATTCCAAAAGCGCAGCTGGGCAGACGCCTAGACTCTTGAGCTTGGTAAAGCGCCCATAGCCTGACGAGCATGGTGTCGAGCCGGAAGAGGTTGAACAACAGAAAGATATCTTCAAAATGATGTCGAAGGTGTCATGATGTCTGTCCAGGAAGAAACCAAAATCTATAGGCACCTCGACCTTAAAGTGTTGCACATAATCATCCCGATTCCGTGCCCTCATCATGATCGTGTCATGGAGCATTTTCATCTGCGTGGGCAACCTCTGCACCTCATCATCTGGGAGCAAGGGCTCACCTGCCTCGTACACTATTCGTCGAGGCTTCTTGATGGTTTCGGCAGATGTCTGGAAGGATAAGGCCTTCTTCTTACTGTCTTTGCTTGTCTCCTTCGCAGCGGTGCCGCCCCGCCTGTGTGGTCTTTTCTTTTCCTCTCCGGCTCCGGAGAGGAGGCCCTCTTGCCTCCCGTCAACGCTTCGCCCACCGCGGCATTGAGCATGCTTGGAGATAGGATCTTCTTTTCCGCTGCGCTCGGGTCATGGAGATGCTTGATGCGCTTCTCACGGGGCGGCGAGTCCTTCTTGGGTTGCTCCTCCTCCTGGGACGGAAGGATCGTCATGTGCTGCTGCCCGCCAAGATCGTCGTCCCGATCATCGAACGAAACCGGCGTCCTGCACACGCCGAGCGGAGACGGGCCGGCTCCGGCTGATGGAGAGGGGATGGCTGATGTACTAGGAGATGACACCCCGAGGATAGTTATCTGGCTCTTCAGCCATAGGATGTAGTACCCTTTGCAGTCTCCCAGCTTCGTGACATCCTCTTCAGGGGTGACAGGGACTGTGACGTCACTGAACTCGCCGACAACGCGGTCCACCTGCACCCTCGCCATGTGGGGAGGTATTGCAACGTTGTGGCATGTCGCGCCCTCCGCCGTTGGGAAGACTAGGCCGTGTGCAACCGTCTTCTTCACGCCAGGCAAGGGGATTGTGAGGTGGCATTTCGTGGGGTCCTGCGTAATAAACAATGTGTCGAATTAGAGCATTGTTATCTGCACAATTCTATTAATTAGAGCCCTCATGTAAGTGATTCATGGTCGCGACGAAACTTACAGCGATGTCTTCGACGGGACTTGGCGACTCGGGGGCATTGTCGGAGGCTGAGGCGCAGCTGCTCCATCCAGCAGGATAGGAGCCCTGATGTCCATGAGGATGGACAGGTGGCTGAGACGCATCGTAGCCTTTAGACGCTAAAAATTCTTGGGCCGCCTTCTTGCCAGCCTCCTCGGCTGCCCTTATCATCTTCTACATTAGAGATGTTTGCCTTCCTCTCCTCCTATGGTGGGCAGCCTCGCGGTCCTGGGGAAACACTGCGTCCCAGATAGCCCCGCTCCCGATCCCTCGGACACGCCCTGTCTTCTCCTTCGTCCCTAGAGCCTTCGAGAGATGGCCTTCCCACCTCTGGCTCTGGACGGATTCCTGCGAGCTGGCAGGCTGCTGGGATAGCTGCCTCTGCAACGTACGGACCGTTAGCGAACTGGAAGCACAACAGTATATTCGAAGAAGACATCGGATTTAGATTTTACCAGTCTTTCGGAGACCGCCTGAAGCTCAGGGTCCGTGATGATAGGAGTCCCAGTGGCTGGGTCCGAAACTGTGTGCGCCCTCATCCAGATCTGCGCGTGTTCCTGCTCGATATCGGCGAAGGGAACCGGTTTCCCAGCCGCTATCAGCACGGCGTCCTCTTTCTCCCAGATTGGTCTCTTCCCGGGAACACCTCGGTTGCCAAGGTGGTGGGGGAATTTGTTCTTCACGCGCAGCTCCTTCGCCCGGCGACTCTTCTCCTTGAATTTGTCACTCTCCATGTCCGCAACGAACTCCTCCCAGTGCTCAAGTTCTACCTTTGGCCATCTCTGTTTGATTACAGTATCGAAATCGGCGTCTAGGAGTTTCCTTGCTTCATATCGCCATGTCCTTAGCGCGGCACACATGATGCTGTCCGCTTTTCTTCAGACTCTTTCCTTGTCAGCCTCTAGGACAGCATACTTATCCCAGAGCTTGTCGAAGAGGACCTTTTTCTGGCCGTCCGTCATTTTCTTGAAGTCCTGGCATATGATCCTGACATGCTCGCGGACGATGCACCCGCACGTGTTGCTGAACGACTTCGCTGCCTTCTCAGGACTTGCTGGAACACCTGTCACGCCGACCCGAGTGACGACGAACGTCTCGTTCGTCAGCTGGTTCCCTCCTCTAGGGTTGTACCGTCTCTTCGGCTTCTCTGCTGCTGACGACGGCTCCGGCGCCTCCTGTTCCTCTGACCCTGACTCGCTTGTTCGAGAAGCGTCTGACAAGCTAGACGCACTCTCTTCATCTCGCGCCGTGGGAAGTGTAGGAGCCGGAGGTACATTCTCCGCCTGGACGGCAGGTTCAACGGCCGACTCGGGGGCTGTTTGATCGGTTAGGAGCGGGGCGTCAATAGGGGCGGCCACGTCTAGGGGCGCCGCGATGTCATCATCTACGCGGGCTACTTCCCGGGTTGGTGACGATTCCATTTCCGATATATTAAGAAACTGAAACAAGGGCCCACCTATCAGCAAAGGACAGTTCGAAGCAACACTTTTAGTTTTCCAAACAACCCATAATAGAGAAGATAGACTTGAAAATATCCCTATTTTCACTATTTTCATCAGGTTCAGACATCTACAAAAATAGAGCAATGAATAATATGTCTTTGAACAGCTAAACACTTGAACTGAACTAGTAGCTAAACACTTGAGCACATTTTTGTTTTATTGATGTCAATATAAATGCACAAGCATCTCTTTAAACAGTATAAATAGCACAACTATCACAACGTATTGATGGCAAGAAATTGTAAGATCATGGTGAAGCAACTCCGATATTGGCAAGCCCTTCTCTTTAGCTCTTTGCTGATGGTTCCCAAAGTGATGAAGCTTAACACGAAAGCTTAACTCTGAGAAGTCGAAGTGTGCCAGGTAAACAAAAACAAAGCGAGCAATTAGTATGATACAGGATAACTTTATATGTTTAAAACTTCAATTCATCAAGGGTACTACGCAACAAGCTATAGCAGTACTATTCAGTTGGGATTCATGAACACCTTAGAGCCAAACTACAGCTAGGGCCTCAGGGACCCTCATGAATTTTTAGCAAAAGGAAAAAAGGAACAATCATTCTATTGTTCAACACAATGTTTTCTTCTCTCCTATCACGCTCATACCCATTCATCAACAATAAATAGCATGTGAAAGATTCCACCAAAGATCTCACAATTTATTTTGGAGACTGCAAAATTATCTAACCTTCCCTTTAAAATTCTCAATTCACAGCACAATCACAGCAGCTTCATATCTAGGCCTAGTCTACCTTGGCCTAAGGTTCCTCTGCAAGTCCATACTCAACAGGTAAAAAATTTCCAAATAAAAACATACAAAATCAATCCATCACTGGGCAAAGCACAGATGTATCACCATCTATGCACCTTCTCTCTCTTCTCTCTAGAGCCTCTTCTATTTCTTCATTTCACCAAGCAGTTCAAAACATAAAATGTGGTGAAATCATTCATAACCATAGACAAATGTTGAATGGAAACTGAATAATTGAATGGAAACTGAATAATTGATCCATCCAACAACTGAGGAAAGAAACCCTAAATAGCAAATCCAACAAATACATCGAGCGGTTTGGGGTTTCTACCTCTCCTCCCTTGGAGCAAATCCTTCCAATCTGCGAGAATGCCGAAGAGGGGGCTCGGGGAGGCGGCGCACGGGCTCGGGGAGGTGGCGCACGGGCTCGGGGAGGCGGCGCACGGGCTCGGGGAGGCGGCGCACGGGCTCGGGGAGGGGGCGCACGGGCTCGGGGAGGGGGCGCACGGGCGCGGGGAGGCGGCGCACGGGCTCGGGGAGGCGGCGCGGGCTCGGGGCGGCGCGCGGCAGCCTGGCGGCGCAATATAGGCAGGTTCGCAGCTGGTTCAAAACAGAACGCGCGAGGACGATGAAAATTTCACAAAGTCCCATCTTATATAGTCCCGGGATAGCACCACTGACGGGCAATAAAAACCGACCTGTCAGTAGAAATCCTCTACTGACGGGCCATACAAGGGGCCTGTCAGTAGAAGTTCATTACATGTACTCTGAGGTCCTCAAAATCACTGACGGGCACGTTAGTAAGACCCGTCAGTAGAAATATATTAGGGTTTGTTCTTGTCATCCTCATCACTGACGGGCTCGTTCATATCACCCGTCAGTGGATGTCTTCTACTGACGGCTGATTCAAGTTGCCTGTCAGTAGAAGTACATAATCTGTACTTCTATTCTCGGCATCACTGATGGGTACGGTTATAAAACCCGTCAGTGGAAGTATATTAGGGTTTGTTCTTGTCATCCTTATTTCTATGTTTGCGGAGATTTAGAGGGTGAAAAGAAGGGCTGATTTTATGGTTTGCGCAGTGGACTTATGGGCTAATTCTTGGGTTTTCGGCGTGGACTTAGAGCATAGACCTAGCTATTTCACGAAGTTCCGAACATATTGAGATTCCTTGAATCTGAATTACTCTAAACATTCACAAATTAAACTCTGCACATGCAACAGGTGCCTAGCTATTAACCATTCAATTCACTAAAATGATATTATTACATATTGTGGTTCGTTCTGAATTGATCGGAAACCTAGATTTCATCGTCTTCGAAACGCTTCTCAATAGTATTTCTGATCTTCTTGGTGGTATACGTCAGGCCTTCGTCGTGGCTGCGTCTTATGTACGGGCACGCATCCTGAGAACTTTTGTGCCTCTTGCTCGTTCGATCATCAACATCTTCTTCTTCTGTGTCCGGATCGTCGAACTGGTCGTAGTCCTCTTCGTCAACTACACCATCGACTCCGACAATACTCCTTTTCCCTTTCCTCACGACAACGCGCTTCTTATTCTTTGGATCTGTTATGTAGAACACTTGGGCGAGCTGTTTGGCTAATACCCATGGCTCATCCTTGGGACTGATTGATTTGACTTGTCGAGACTCCATAGGGATCGGTGGAGGTATCACCATGGTACTGGTGTTCATATCTTCGATTCTGACGTCTTTCGCCCATCTGACACGAAACATGGGGATCTTGGTCACGGTGTAGTCAAGTTCCCAGATCTCTTCGATCACGCCGTAGTACCTACACTTCTTGCCATGATGACCAGTTCTAGACTCCTGCGTTACACTGCAGTTCTGGTACGTACTGCGCCGGTCTTGAGCCTCGGTATAGAATGTGTATCCGTTGATATCATACGATTGCCACGTGACGACTTTGCTATCGGG
Source organism: Stipa capillata (assembly GCA_019208055.1). Taxonomy (NCBI): domain Eukaryota; kingdom Viridiplantae; phylum Streptophyta; class Magnoliopsida; order Poales; family Poaceae; genus Stipa; species Stipa capillata. Next base: position 41,275 of record JAGXJF010001365.1, read on the forward strand.
TTCTTGTGACAACATTCGGATGGTTTCTTCTTCTCTATTTGTCGGCTCCCTTTCGTACCAGTAGTCCTTTAGCCACCGAGAGAACTTGGCGTTATGTTCTTTCGTGAGCGTAACTGTGCCCTTTTTTGGATTCGCTTCGCGCAACTGTTTCATGTGGATCTGAATAAAAGGCCATACCACAGCCAAGTGTTGCAGCACCACGAAATGTGCTCTGTTGTAGTCATCTGATCTTTCCAATCGATACACATGTAAATTTTTATGGCCGATTGCACCTTTACCGTCGAGCCTGCCTGTGTGCCGCGAAACTGGAACACCTATAGGTTTTTGATCACGCATGTAATCCGTGCAGAACTCGACGCCCTCTTCGGTAACATAGCCTTGGATGATGCTACCTTCCGGATGCGCTCTGTTACGAACGTAGCGCTTGATAACCCCGTTGTACCTTTCAAACGGGTACATGTTGTGCAAAAACACGAGACCGAAGTCCAGTATCTCCGGGACGATATGGATCATAAGATGTACCATGACATCGAAGAATGCTGGAGGGAAATACATCTCAAATTCGCATAGTATGACAGTGATCTCGGCCTTCAGTTTCAGGCAGCGTTGCACCGTGATTGACTTCTGACAGATAGTGTTGAAGAAGTTACAAAGATCCGTGATCGTCTTGCGGACACCTGGCTCCATGATACCCCTAATTGCGACAGGTAGTATCTGTGTGATCATCACGTGGCAGTCATGAGACTTCATGCCAATCAGTCGATGAGTCTTCATGTCAACAAGTTTCCGGATGTTTGCGGAGTAACCCGAAGAAACTTTGACACCATAGAGGCATTCGCAGAGGCTATGGAGCTCGTCTTTACTCAGAGTGTAGCAGGCAGCAGGACAGCTGGTCTTGACTCTGATACCATTCTTCCCCGTCATGGTCGTTTCTCTGGTTGCCCATAGCTCAGGTCTTATATTCATATGTTGCATGTCTGCTCGTGCCTTCGGCCCATCTTTTGTCTTATCCGGAATATTGAGCAAGAGACCTAGCAAGCTGTCGCAGATATTTTTCTCAACATGCATTACATCAATGCTATGACGTGTGTCTAGGTGAGGCCAGTAAGGCAGTTCCCAGAAAACAGATTTTCTTTTCCAGACGCCCTTTACCGGCGGTTGTTTCTTTCCTTTCCCTGGCTCAACTTCATCCATTTCATTCAAGAGATCGTAGATTTCTTGTCCGGTCTTCTCGCGAGGCTTCGGACGGATTTCTTTTGTTCCGTCGAACCTTTCCGTGTCCTCTCTCCATGGGTCGTTCATGGTCAGCCACCTTCGGTGTCCCATGAACATGATTTTTCTAGAGCCCTCTAAGAAAACACTCGTCGTTTTTTCCATGCACCTAACACATGCCTCGTATCCTTTGGTGCACTGACACGCGTTGTTCCCGTACGCGGGGTAATCTTGCACCGTTGTGAACAGCAGGCCTTTCAGAGTGAAGAACTCTTCTCTGTCTGCGTCCCAGACCTGAGCCCCTTCTTCCCACAGCGTAGCTAGCTCGTCCTTCAGTGGCTGTAGATACACATTAAGATCCATTCCAGGTTGTTTTGGCCCTTGAATGAGATTAGACAGGTGCATGTACTTCCGCTTCATGCACAACCACGGAGGGAGGTTATAGATTCAAAGAACAACGGGTCATGTGCTGTGTCTGCTGCTCATGTTGCCGAATGGATTTATTCCGTCCGTACTCATACCGAACCTGATATTCCTCGGATCACTACCGAAATCTGAGTATTCGGCGTCGATTGCCCTCCACTGACAAGCATCGGCTGGGTGTCTCAACACCCTGTCCTTTCTTCTCCCCTCTTCGTGCCAACGCATCAGCTTTGCCTCTTTCTTGTTACCGAATAAACGCTTCAGACGGGGGAGGACTGGAAGGTACCATACAACCTTTGCAGGGGCACCACTCGTCACTTCTTCCTCGTCATCGTCTTGGTTTCTGCCCCGCTTATATCGAGATGTGTTGCACACCGGACATTTGTCCAGCTCTCTATACTCCCTGCGATAAATAATGCAGTCGTTTCGGCAAGCGTGGAGTCTCTCTACATCCAATCCAAGTGGGCAGAACACCTTCTTGGCTTCCTCGGTGCTCGTAAGCAACATGTTCTCCTTTGGAAAAACCGTCGCGAGGTAAGCCAGTATCTCATCGAAGCTTGCGTCCGGACAGTTGTGGGCTGCCTTGATCCTTAGAAGTTCTAGCGTGACAGACAGACACGTGTGCTCAGGATCGCAGGTGGGATACAGCGGTTTTGTCGAGTCTTCCATCAATTTCGCAAACTTTGCGACCTCTCTTTCATCCTCCGGGTCTTCGACCACCTGGTCCGCCATGTGACTGTCCCTCAATATTTCAGCCAAATTGTTCCCCGCCTCCCCTGTCAAGTCATCCCTACATTCCAAAATATGGTCTTCATCTTCTTCTGTGTCTCCATGTCTGGCCTCTTCTTCTAAACATTCACGGGTAGCTAAAATTTCTGTCTCCTCCTCACCGTGACTTGTCCAACGTGTATAACCTCCCATGAAACCTTTAGTCAACAAGTGTAGCTGCAGCACGCCTCTCTCCCTGAACATTATCGTGTTCTTGTATACGGAACACGGACAACACATCTTGTTCGCACCCTTTTTCTCCCTATCTTCCTCGGCCACATCTAGAAACCCATTCAGAGTATTGACGAAACTCCGTGTTGCCCTTTCGCCGTACATCCAACTTCGATCCATCGATCACTACAACAACAAACTAATTGATTATAATCTAAATTAATAAAGTAATCACAAAATTTATTATTTTCCTTCATGTATTATATCGTACCAAAGAGAAGTCGCTCGCTAGCCTTCGAAATAGGGTAAGGAGAGGGAGGAGGAGAAGGGAGGAAATTAAGAGAGGGGAGGGAAGAGAGGAGGGAGGGAAGAGGGTTAAAAGAGCTAGATCTAGATATAGATTGTGTATTTAGGAGGAGGGAGGGAGGGAGGGAGGGAGGGAGGGAGGGAGGGAGGAGGAGAGGGAGGGAGGGAGGGAGGAGGAGAGGGAGGATCTAGATCTAGATCTAGATGAGGAGGGAGGGAGGGAGGACAGGGAGGAGAGGGAGGAGGAGGACAAAGGAGCAGCAGCTGGCCATCAGTGCAGCAAAATCGCCGGAGCTACAGCTGGCCGTGTTGAGGCGCGCGAGCTCAACGGCCAGCTGCCGGTGAACAGTGCTTTATGGCAGTATTATCACTGACGGGCACTACAAACTACACCCGTCAGTGATAAGCATGCCACCGAGGCATTCCTGGGAGCAAACAATCACTGACGGGCATTCCTAATAAAACCCGTCAGTAAAGATAATCACTGACGGGCGGCACAATAAGACCCGTCAGCAGAAGTACTTCTGGCTCCCTAACCTTAGCTACCACCACTGACGGGCATCTACGGGCCGCCCGTCAGTGGTAACGCTACCACCACAGGTACTGCAATATTTTGTCCCACCTCGCCGAGCGAGCTGCGCGCGCACTTGTTTAAAAGGGCAGCTGCGCGTTGGCCGTTCGAAATCCTCACAACTGTCACTGATACTTCGAGCCTCCGCCGGTCCCTTGCGCGGCCTGGGCTCGTGGGCCTGGGCGCTGTGCTCGGGATAGGCCTCTGGCCGGTCCCCTGCGCGGCCTGGGCTCGTGGGCCTGGGCGCTGTGCTCAGGATAGGCTGGTGTGCCAAATTTTTTTCTGAAGTAAAGATAATCACTGACGGGCGGCACAATAAGACCCGTCAGCAGAAGTACTTCTGGCTCCCTAACCCTAGCTACCACCACTGACGGGCATCTATGGGCCGCCCGTCAGTGGTGACGCTACCACCACAGGTACTGCAATATTTTGTCCCACCTCGCCGAGCGAGCTGCGCGCGCACTTGTTTAAAAGGGCAGCTGCGCATTGGTCGGTTGAAATCCTCACAACTGTCACTGATACTTCGAGCCTCCGCCGGTCCCTTGCGCGGCCTGGGCTCGTGGGCATGGGCGCTGTGCTCGGGATAGGCCTCTGGCCGGTCCCCTGCGCGGCCTGGGCTCGTGGGCCTGGGCGCTGTGCTCGGGATAGGCTGGTGTGCCAAATTTTTTTTTGAGGTCAAGATAATCACTGACGGGCCAAGTAATAAGACCCGTCAGTGACATTACGTGTCAGGGGAAAAGACAGGGTGGACCACCCTTCTGACTTCTACTGACGGGCATAATGTTGCCCGTCAACGATATGGCAACCATCACTGACGAGTACTTTATAAAGTGCCCGTCGGTGAAGCTTCGCGTCAGTGGAGAGACCAGGTTGGCATTCCATGCCCACTTTTACTGACGGGTCTTGTTTGTGCCCGTCAGTAGAAGTTGGACGCCTCCTCCAGAGCGTGACCATCTCTGACGGCCCCGTGTGCGCCCGTCAGCGATTAATATAATCAGCGACGGGTCTCGGTGTGCCCGTCAGTGATGATAGTGCAGAGAAAGTGTTTTCTGAGGTAGTGAACCATAGTGAACCAGAGTGAAACTCATATGAAACACGATAAAACCAAAGTGAACCAGAGTGAAACTCATATGAAACACGATGAAACCAAAGTGAACCAGAGTGAAACTGATATGAAACACGATGAAACTTATATGAAACATGACAAATCGGAACCATACTGAAATCCATATAAAACATGATGAAACTCTATGAAACAGTACAAAGTACAGTGAAAATCACCAAAAATTTCATAAAAATTCACAAAATATTTGTGAAAGATAACAAAGTACAGTACAATATTTTATGAGCACAATTGTTATCTCTTTTCGAAATTTTAAACAGTTTCATGTCGGTTTCATCAAGTTTTAAATAAACAATTATTTTTTAGATAATGTATCCAATATTGATCTCATCTTAAAGATCTTCTCATAACAAACACAACTGTTCAAACGAGACTTAAATCGAACTTTTGGTTGAAAAGATTTTAGTCATTTAAAATGTTGGCATGAAAAATTAAATGGGTGAGTTGTAGTGGAGAGAGAGAATCTAGGTAAAAGTAGCAGCACATTAAATGTCTGAGTTGGAGTGGAGAGAGAGAATCTTGGGAAAAGCACATGTGATGGTTGTATAGAGAGGGGAATAAACGGGGAGAGAGAAAAGATGTTCTGTATTGTGTACAAATGTGATACTTTACACAATATATAGACTATAGTACAGAAATGTATAGCGACAAATGGTGTAATACAGACACATATCCCAAGCAGAGATGGACGGTGATCTCTTTATCGGTATGTGTCGTGCATGGTAAAAAATCTGCCTCCAGAATTTCTTCCCGTTCGCTGGAAGGGTGAATTTTTGTGGCTTGATTGGTTAGGTGGGCGGTCTCATTAAACCGATCTACGCACACAGTGCCGGTCCTTCCATCTTGCTGGGGCGACTGTCCCCTAGCCAGATATCGTAGCGACTTCCAAACAAACAATTAAGGACAGCTAAGATTGAAAGAATATAGAGCGTCTAACACACATCAGCACTATTGTCCATGGAGCGTTACAAATTAGCTCTTCCCCTGTTTCTTTAGATCAGGTAGCCTACACGTGTGCGATTGTTTGCCTCTGAGGTTAGGTTCTACAATGGTGGGCGATGGTGCTCGTGTTTTATCTCACGTTTAGGCCATTCTTGCAAAGGAATCTTCGAGGAAAAACGGAAAATTGCAATGTAAAGAAGAAGAAAAATCCTATCATATCTGTGGTGTTTGGATCATTGGATTGTATCAAATAATTGTCAACTATATGAAGTTTTTCTATAAATTTTGGAGAAAACCAAACATGAGGTCTAACCCATAGAAAATTTCCGCTATGAGTTCCTATGCATCTTCTTTATGTCTTTCTCCCTTCTCTCTCTGATCAAGAAACACATAATCTCTTGCATTTTTCCTATGCACTATCCAGACATCACATTTGAGCAACTCATGTGGTATTGTTTCCCGTAAGATTGAACAAGTCTTGATCTATGGCTACAATGTGAACATAGTGTGAGAGATCTAATCTAAATTTCACCCCAAAACTTTACTATTCCACAATGGCTTAAGTCTTGTTTGGAACAAAGGATTTTCATACAAATTTCGGGGGATTGGGTTCTTATAGAAAATTTTCCTATGCGCACTTTGGATCGTGTTGTTGGCTTTGAAAGTCGTTCCTGTAGGAATCATCATTTCCTCCACTTGCTGGAGAATTCCAGACGTTAGCTCAAACCACATTTTCTCTAAGTCTAAATCAACATGTCTATCTGTCCTCTTCTAGAAGCATTTTCCTTTAAAATTCCTTTGGAGCATCCAAATAGCACTTTTACGCAATTTGGGTTTTCATTTTTTATATGATTCTATTGGAATATGACATCCAATTCATGTGTTTTTTCAGTTTATGTGAGTATGATTTCCTGCGTTCCAAACAAGCCTTGTAAAGCTTTAGAACATTTCCATGTAAGCTTAAACTTTTGGTGCCTTAGAATTAATTCCATGTCAGGTTCTTCCGATTCACCAATCATGGAACTCGTTATGGATAGAAGGTCCTTAGAAGTGAGAATATTGGACTTTCTTTACGCCGGTTGATCTTTTCCCTCTAGCTTTCCTTTTTCTTTTTTCAGAGCATACATTCATTCACATCTTTTTATTTTGAGAAAATTGGTAGGAGCATTACATATTCTAGTAAGAAAAAAGCATGGTTACAAGCCTCAAATTTTTGGAAGGAGCCGGCAGAAAACCTAAAAACCACATGCTACTCCCAGCCTAAAAGACACCCAAACAACAGGGCCAGGCCAGCAATACCGCAGAAGCGACCGTGGCGTTCCGTCCTCAATGTTACTACCACGATGGCGGCTTGTGCAATTTCTGCCTCTCGGGTGACTAGGACCGCCGGGCTACCGCGAAGGTTGGGGGACGGCCATAACTGCACGATCCTGCAGCAGCTAGCAACCGCCTCTGTAGAGGCACAGGCGCCACGGCCCACAGCCCAACGGAAGTCCTTTTGTGCATGCATCTCGACCGACCTGGTCCCCCCGCCGCCGTGGAGACAAGCTGAGCTACGAGTAGGCAGCTGCTTCGGTTAGCGGGGCGGGGCTGGGCTGGGCTGGGTTGATCGGCGCGGCCACCACCCATACGTGACCGCCATCGCTCAACGAACAACATGAAAACGACGATCTATATCCAATATCTCCTTTCCAAAAAACAAAAATCCAACATCGCACAAGGAAGAAGAGAAAAAGGTCGAGCTCTGATCATTTGTGGCAACGAGTATAGCCCGCATCATGTTCTTCTTCGGTAAAAGATTACAGCGATCAATCACAAGAGCAATGCTCTCGCTCTTGTAATGTAGAGTGTCGGTGTCCATCGACACATACAAGAATGGTACAACTTTCTCGAGGATCTGAAGAACCCGTGGCCGCGCCTCACAAAGAAAGTGAAGAGAAACGCGTCTTGTCAGTAGCATCGTTCTCTGTGATGCTCACGGGGTGTACAGCATACTGCTACTAACCCTTCCCTACGGTACAAAGAGAGACCGAATAGAGGCCGCATGCACCATCAGATGTTGCATCTGTCGTACCCGGAGAACCACGAGTTGAGATCGGTGCTCTTGGTGACCTCCAGTGATCCGCCCTGGTGGAGGGAGTCCAGCTCCCCCCGCCACTGCTGGTCACCGGGGCTACCAACTGTGTCGTACCTAGCAGCAGCCTCGAGATCGCGGGATGCAGCAGGCGGTGTAGTGTCGTTGTGCTGGGAGTACTCTGTCAGACGACGGTTTAAGGCAATGATTTCCTGGTCGTAGTTCTTTTTCAAGTTGTCGATCTCCTGATAAGCTTTCTCCGTCTCCTGCTCTGCCAACGAGGCCCGCTTCTGCAACAAAGAGAGACCAGCTTGTTATACTACAACTGAAAAATGTAATCACAGAAAACTAATACAGCACACTAGCAAACTCAAGGAGTATGTAACCATTAGCGCACTAAAACCACTGTATCAGCACTTCCAATGCGAATTGTGATAACTCTGTTGTAAAATTCTCAGCTATCTAGATCTAGTACATTCCAAGCATTCTGCTGTTATGTCTATCGAAATGTGTCAGGCCTGAGCAATGTGGGAAATTCATACCTGGGCAAGTGTTGTCGCTTCATCGGACTCCTTTAAGTCGTACTAGCAATTCACCAGCAGCTTGAACAGCTTCAGCCGTGTCCCTTAGCTGGTCCTGAATGTTAGGAATAGTTCTTTAGCATTGTCATCATCAGTGGCTGATCTCCATCTAGAACACCTAATCCTAATGCGGAAGCGTGATTACCCAAAATGGGAGAACCCATTGTAGACGATGCGAGGACCTCCGCCTGCTTGATGCAGGCGTGACGACAGCTTGGGGAAGATCGATCGGGTCACAGACGTAGACGTCGTAGGCGTGGATAGCGTCGTCCCTCCGGACGCCACCAGCACTGTCCTAGCACGGATGTCGTCGTCCTCAACGGCGTTGACCTTCCCGTCGTTCAGCACCTTTCCTTAGATCGGATTAGGTTTAGGGTTTGTGGGAGTTGACTCAGCCTCACAGAACGTTTATTTGTGAGTGGCCGGATCTCCCCTTTTATTGTGGCGCTGGCGACAGGGGACCAAAACCATGAGTTGGTTTTGCACCCCCGATCAGGGTGCGGAGGTGAGGACTGCTCCCCCTTTTCTCTCGGTTTCTGTTAGCCCGAGATCAAAACCAACATTCTCCCCCTTGATTGAAAGGCTAATATCATAGGCCCACTCTTGACAGAAATAATACACCAAAATAATGTGTTGTAGTGACTAATAAAATGCCACTAAACCTCAGTACTTATAGTGTATCATTCCATCTCGATATGGAAGATCGTTATTCTTGATGGGAGTTGGTTTATTCAACGGTCCTGATTTCCAGGATCAAAAGGCTTTCTGAACCCATGCCGGCAACATAATCATAAAAGAATGGGTGGTAAGCCTTTAGTAAGCCGAACCGCAAAACTTATAGATTGAACATCATATGTTTGATCCTGGACTCTATCTTTCACAACATGAAACATAACGTCAATGGATTTGGCAACATCAATTGACTTGTTGTTACTCGCATAGAGAACAAAGTGGCTTAGAGATGCTGTCTACCACTTTTAATTTCGAGAATTAAATTCCTTCGACATACAACCTGCCCGGTAGCGTCTTAACATGCCACAAACTAGTTTGCATCACTAATGATGCCATGATTGCCATTCGGAGCTTTTCCACGATATAGCTCCTCGTGCGAGGGTGAAGATGTAACATGACGTGGAATTCTTAATATCCACACACCTTGCAAAAACAATGTCCGACTAACCCACAATTTCGAGGTTATCAGGCTCCTTATAAGCGAGCATGTATTCTTTATTGTCTTGTAGTATAGCAGCTTTCCAATGGTCCAGTTCTGGATTTAGTGTATATTTGCCAAGTATCCTGATCATAAATAGGGGCGTGCTCATACTTGAATACATATGGTGCTTCTGACAGCGGAAGCATAAGGAATCGACATTATCTGATCAGTTTTAAACTGGTTCCTCGGACATTGAACTGTCCCAACTTTATCGCCCTCAACATTAGGAGCAGGTGAGGCAGAGTACTTGCGCACAATGTGTTTCTTTCGTACTCTGTCGATGTATGCCATTACAATAGGACTTACACTCCTTTTGGACCTATGTCCTGGTGAATCTCAATACAAGTAATGCATGAGACATTGCCAAGATCCTTTATGTCATTATTGAGAGATAGAATTCTCTTGGTTGACCAATGAGATTTCATCTAGATAAAAGAGTGAACTTACTCCCCTTGATTCTTAAGGTACCATTGTCTCAATGCTTGTCTTAGTTCATGATTTGAAATCTTTAGACGTCATGCCTTATGTTACCTTTCTTTCATGATAAAACCTTCTGGTTGAGCCAACATAAAAGCATGTCATGATGATAATACAAATGTCATGACAATTCCTTAGTCGAGACAGGAGAAAAGATGCCATTACGACCAATCTCCTGTGCCTTTTGGCTACAAGCCTTTGTTTGCACCTTTTGAGATTTCCCTCAGAGTCATATTTGGTATTGTAAAGCCATTTATAGCCTTCCAATTTAACTCATTTTGAAAACCCTACTAAGTTCTATACATCATTAGAGCTCATAGTCTTCATCCTAAGATGAAACTTTACACATTGGCGAGTTCATTATTTACCACAGGGAAACGTTGAGGCTCAACACTAGGTGTTGCATTAGGGATTTCATAATCCTCAATCCTCCTGATGCATAGGAACAAAAGATCTCATGGATAATCCGTACTTAAGACTGCTTCTCCTAAAGATTTGTGTTCCTAGACTCCAGGCTCCCAATGATTACTTTATTCTCATAGAACATATGTCACGGACCTGGAATTGCATATGATTAAGGGAACGCGAAGTCGCCAAAGACCGAAGGACTTGTCAGCCCGGTGGCACGGTACCTGCGCCATACGCACCTAGACGGAACGATCCGACACCCGCCACTTACGAGCCGGCCGGAAGCGACCAATCTTCCTAGAACCACATACGATTCCATAATCCGGTGAAGGTTTAGAGTCGTTCCCTATTACTACCAGGCAAAACAAGGTCGGAGGAGCCCGGCAGTTCTACCCACACCCTAACCTAGCTCGAAGGCTAGTGGGTCGCTCGAAAGCCCGGTAGAATGCCCACACCCTGCCTGGCCGGCAAAGCATCTCAGCCAGCGGGTCACTCAACCGATTCTTGCCCAACCTAGTAACAACTGGTACAACTGTAACCCTTCACGGCATACCCAAAACGCTTCATATCATACACGCATGGCGTAAGGGCAGCCTGGAATTAACAACTCGGACATCACAACAAAGCTCTACGAATATGATATTACTAGTAACTGTCCACAATGGGACAACATATTACATCACGTGGCCATAGCCGAAAACATATCCGAGTACGGAAAAGTTAAACGACAGCGGAAACAAGGGAATGAGCCCCACAGCGGTATAGTGACCGCTGAACAAAAGCTACATCCTATCCCATAGATCGACTAACCAACCGAGAAAACAGCAATTTCAGGCATCGTCAAAATAATATTCAACCACCGGCTCACCTGCAAGCTCCAGGAGTAACCTGGGTGAGTACGAATGTACTCGCAAGACTTATCCGTGCTTGATTAAATGCCCTACTCATACTAGTACAACAACAATTAAACATGAATGCTTCTCAGAGTAACAATAGACAAATTAAGAACATAACATTAACAAGGTGAAATAAAGGCAACTAAGTAACAAACTAACTCAGGATACCAACATAGCACAACCAATTTTACCATGAGATCAAGTCACCAAATCCAAATCCATCGGGACAGCCCATGAGTCCAATCCAAATTAATCCATTAAACAACATCCAATCCAATTAGGGCAGCCCATAGCTCAACTCCAAAGTTAACCATCAAACACAATAAACTTATTCAATCTCTCGGACCGTTCCGACGATACAACCACTACCGGTATTCGAGAGCATTATCCCTTGGAGGTTGCAAGGCTCCAAGCGGAAATTAGACTTACCATCCGACATACCCTAGTGTTGATCTCGGCAACGTCCACACGGTGACAAGGGAAGTAGCCACACTGGAGTTACCTCAAGGTTGGTATCGCGACAAAACTCTCCATACACCTGGTCGCAACATGCTCCTCCAGTGATACCAACTTTATCCAGCTGACCCTTTTTCCTTCGGCTCTCACATCTTACCTTAGGTTCAAGTATTTAGTTCATCAATTTATTCCAATCATAACTAGACACACACTACAGCACATCCTACATGCTAGTTAACCAACTCGACCACATTTTCAAAGCAACGATCCATTCATTGACATATATGTGCGTAAAGTAAATAATAGGCAATAAGAGGGTGCAACAAGCTCTGCTTGCCTAGTTCGGGTTGTTCCTAGTCTTGCGGGGAGCATGCGGGAGAACTCCAGAATACTTGAAACACCGGTAAGAAGCAAGCGACCTCTAAAAAGGGAAAAAGCAACCCTAAGAACTAATTCGAAAAGGACGAAGATGCATGAATGCCAGTGATATGGATGCAACTACGGTGGATTTAAAATAAGGTATACAAGTACCTAAGCAGATTTGTGTTCATTCCAATTGTTGGTTTAGTTTTAGTTGCGGTATAACTTTAATCAGGGATAAACCTAAAATATGGAGGCATGCATGGGATACGATATGCAACGAAGGAGAAAGGTCTTAACTCTATAATTAGGGTTAGGGCTCAGTTGATCGATTCGTTGTCGTAGGTGAGAACATGGGGTCGCGATTGTTTTCTGGCCGTTAGGCGAATTGTGATACTAGCATTTTAAGTTTGGCTATTAAGCTAGATTCTCTAGGACTCTTTTTGTATTTTTCTCAGTAAAGAAAAGAATTTCGATATTCTTATAATTAGCTGGGTAGTGAGGGCTCGAGGATGACTAACGGTTCGGTTGGTCATAGATATACATTAGTTAATCAATAAGCAATCGGATTATTAACACAGTGTTGTTGGTACCGTAATTAGAATAACGTATGCAGCACGGATCGATTTGCTAAATTTAACTGATCTCTTAATAGTACAGTTATAGAAATGGTTAGGCCATACCTCAAGTAAGAATTACAACACTTGCACGTTTTCTTGAGTTTGGTCGTTAGGATTAGCACTTGGCTTTAGTTAAGTTGGTTTACATAGGTTGGTTATTGATTCCTAACAGCATCTATTAATGGGGCTAATGTGCCAAATTATTAGTGTTTGAACTCAGGTTTCAGGCTTTGGAACACAGAGAAAATACGCCGACATGTTAGGTTACTAAATATGTGGATAAGTAGCATATTGATGATAAGCTTAACAGAGTTTAATTGCTGACTACCTCACGTAAGCCTAATGATTAGCCGAAAATGTATAGGTATTTTGATTACAGTGGCTGCACTAATTCATCAAGAAAACGATGCTCAAGGTCTGACTTCAACTGACATATGTTCAACAAGTTTATTAGTGGTGAGGGTAGCAGTTGATTTACATGGACCATGTAGTATTTAACAGATGTTAAGTGCAGACCTTCTCTAATTAATGTTCGGATCATGTAGTACTAATATATTGGTCCTATAGGTGAGTGACAGCATAAACTAATCTTCGTTACCTGGCATCGTTAGTTGCTAATTCATAAGGAAAAGAGGGATCTGATTATTGAAACTAGCACTGAACTAGCCATTTACAAGGAGGCATACATGTCAGGCCAACATAGTACTACTCACTTCTTACCAGGTCGTGTAAGTTCATTAACTGATTCCATTAGTTAATTAATTGTTTTCCTCTTAAGGTTGGGGTCAACGTCTAATTACTCAGCTAATGACAGTGCTTAATACTGATTTAGCAGCCACTTGGTTAGTGACTCGTTTGCCGATTATGGCTTAACTAATTTTAGACAACCTTCATTGTCATGTGGGACTCGTTATATTGGGCACTCTAGTATGAATTTTACTAATACAAATCAGCTCGTCACTCAACAGTAATACATGTGTATCACAAACCTGGTTAACTAGCAACAGCAGCTCGGCGTTGATAACGGAACATGGCAGAGGCGGAAGGGTGGAGCGGCAACAGGGAAGCGCTTCGGCGCGGCAGGGCGAGGAGTGGCGGAGAAGGAGGCCAGTGAGGCAGGGCTGGGGCAAGGGAGCTCGGGCCTTGGGGGCGCCGGCGGCGCAGTGCTGAGGTCGTCGAAGCCGAGAGGAGGCGGGGTTGGCTCGCCGGAGGGCTGCCGGCAGTGGCTCACCGGCCACTGCCGTGAGCGGCGACGGCATTGGTGAAGGATGCGTCAGGGGCGGCGAGCTCAGAAGGTATGGTGGCGCGCCAGCAGGGGAGGGGCCGGGCTGTGGCAAAATAATGGGGAACGGCGGGGTTGCAGACCTGGGCGGCGGGGAGCTCGGGCCCTGGGGACGCCGGCGGCGAACTAGGGCGGCGTCGGCGAGCTGATGGGGAACGGCGGGGCCGGAGCTCGGGAGGCCGGCGGCGCAGCGGGGGCAACCGGGCAGAGCAGAGGGGCGGCGCGGCGGCCTGAAGAACGCCGGAGAGCGGCGGCGGCGGCACAACCAGAGGAGGGCGCGAAGTCTGCTCCTGAGAACGCCGAGAACCCCATGCATGTAAATGATTTTTGGATGAATCTAAGGCTCAGGAGGTGGTGAGGCTAATGGCATGACATGCATGGCTTGATTTCTTGGGTTTGGATGAGATCTGGAAGAGAGATGGCAGTGGGTTTTGCTCCTAGTGCTGAGAGGAATGGAAATGGCAGGAGGTTGAAGAAGGAGTGGGGAATAAAAAGGAGCTGTAGCAGGGAGTGGTTGCTACGTGGAGAAGAAAAGAAAAAAAAAGGCTATTGCCAGGTGGGGAAAGAGAGCTACAGCGGGTGAAGAAAAGAAAGGGAGGGAAAAGGAAGCCTGCTGGGTTTGTTACGTGGAGGACAAGGGCTACCGGCGGGACCCACAGGTAAGAGGCAAGCTGTTTCTTCTCTCTTCATTTTGTTTATTTTTGGAGCTGAGATTCAATCAAAAGGGAATCTAAAATTGATTGTAAAGTTATGCAAGGGTTTATAAGATGTTGATATGACCTAACTGCGCTCCCTCAAGTTTCATTAGGTCGAATTACTAAAATTTGAACTGTCCAATATCTTATTGACTCGTTTTAATCTTCGTCCTAAGGGTAGAAGTTTAAAGAGAACAGTCGTTAATACTACGTCTCTGAGTTATATTTAAAGTGTAGGAAAAATCGATCGAGAATGATTCTAGTAATACTGGTTTTATTTGTCCTACTGCAAAATTTACCCGAGGGCACATGTTAAGGTCTTTAGCCTAAGTTATTTGTGAGCGATTTATATGCATGCATGCGAACGAAAGAAATCGTTTTTGTTCGTGAAAATTTTCACTGACCTCGTATTTGAGAATAGGGTCACTACAACATATATCATGCTCCAGAGTCTAATGTCTTAACAAGCACAAATTTCAGTTCTAATTCACATCACCGTTGGGCAGAAGACGAAAAAGAACTTCATGAAACGCGGCACATAATTATAAACAACGTTGGTCAGAAATATAATCATAAGCCACATTTTGCATTAATATCATAATTGACATTAGACCGGCAAACTTGCCACTTCAGCCTTAATGTGTGCTTCATATTATTGAGGGAGTAGGTATACATAAACATGATCACTCAGCTGAATAGACTCAAAAGGAGGGTGAATCAGAGTCAATGATAGAGGTTAATAGTGAAGATGATAATGATAATCTTGCTGTCATTAAAAAGATGTCAACAGAATGGACAACCTCTAGTGGAAAAGCCATAGAAGCTATTCACCCTCCTTTTGAGTCTATTCAACTGAATGATAATACAAAGGGTGAAGGTATCAAAGCTAGTCCACTCAAAAGTATTGCTAGAAACACCTACCAAGAGCCCATAAGGGTGGAACATGTAGGCCACCTGGGTAGAACAACAAAACTTTGCAAATATCTCTTTACATACTCTTGGGCAGCAAACTGATCGAATTGAGAACATCCTCTTGGAGGGGAGCAAGCCGAGCAAAGGTGAAGTTAAGGTAAATTATCCTCCAAAGTCCCAACATGAGTTATCTAGTTCTCAACAAGTTACTCCATTATTTGTTCCTCATATGTTAAATTCCAACATAAAACTTGGAAAGCAAAAGGCTATAGGATCGGCTCTATCTGAAGACTTAGTCAATGAGATAGCAAATAAACTGAGTAGTTTAAAGGATAACAAAAATATCAATCAAATTTCTGAAGGAGAAAGTAGTGACATGATCAATAAAATATTCAAACCTGAAGAAATCCTTTCAAATTATAAGCATTCTATTAGTGAACTATCGTGTTCAAAAGTTAATCAAAAGTTTATAAGTGGAACCAATAATCCTAATAGCTACAGGAGAAAATTACATGCACGACATAACTATGGCAGCAACCTACCTACGCTACTTTGGAAAAATGAGAAGAGAACACTAAGTGTTCATGAGACTAAAGAGAGTCTACTTGTAGATCATGATGACATATCCTACCTCTCATACAAAGACAAAAGGGAAAATTTTGGCTATACATGGGTGTTGCACCAAACCCCTAAAAAGTTAGCATCTCATCATCACTTCCTCCCAAATAGAGCTATCAAAACAAGCATACAAAAGCATGCTACAAGATTTCAGCATCCTTCGAAGGATGGCAATCAAGAAAGTATAGAGAGATGTTTTCTACTAATCAGATTGTTTGTGTGCCTAATGAATTATAGGGAGATGGCTCCACAGAGCAGGAATGACGCTCCTCATATGAGATATGAGTGGCTCACGAGCATGAGTTCGTGGAAAGTGCCACAATTGAATGCTGGAAATCTAGATCGATTCAACCACAATTTTCCAGCGACAGAGATGCAACAGGGTTTGCTAAACTTGTTTTGGCAAGCCAGAAATAGAAGAGAAAAAGCATATGCATTAAATGGGCTGGCATATTATTTCAATTTTATGCCCAGAGATTTCAAGAAGATGCCCGAAGACTCCAAAGGGAAAGAAGTCAGATCATCTGACAATCAAAGTTATTCTTTCAAGACAAGAGACAAAAGAATGAAGATAAATGGCTTTTTGCCACAAGAAGAAAAATCATTTGGTCTAGATACTAGATCACTAGATATCTATCCAACAGAAGAAGGGTCTTCCAAGTTATTAGATCCAAATATTGGGTCATCACATATTCTTCCTAATAAGGGAGATGAAGGCAGAATGCAAGAGATGTTTCCTCAAACAACACATGATATACCACAAAAGCCAGAGCCACAAGCATCCACTATAGTCACACCTACAAATTCTTCATCCCATCATTATATCAAAATAGAAGACCTACTCATAAAATTTCCACAAATCAGAACCATTGCGTCTTCATCACAACAAGCCACCACCTACATGAGAGTAAATCCCAAAAACCTATGTCATCCCACCAGTACACCATATGAGTATCTTATTCCCGGAGTGAGCTTCAAACAGAGCAAACACTATCCTGCTTGACACAAGATATTCAAGATATCATTTGGGATAAATATGCACAACGACAAATGTCGGTATTCCTTTCTCTCCAAGACTATTTCCTCGACTTATATGAGGGAAAAGAGATCAACCCCGGCATCAGAGTGGAAGTCCAAACACTTCCAATCATCCACTTGGATGATAAGTGTTTGATTCAACCATACCATAGATACGCAATATTGAGGGCCAACATAGACCTCAAAAGCTTCAAGAACCTGAAAACTGAAGGCCATGAATTCTTTTCACTCCAAACTATTTTGGACCATGGTCTACTACATGAAGTATACGGTACATTGGATCAGATTCTTCAGTCTGATCTTGGTATTGCAATTAAAGAAGTCTGCAAGAAGATGACATACTTCAAGGGTAGATTTAAAATTACCATCTACTCTAATCCTCCAAAATTCATGAAGCCAACAAGACTTGCAATACATGATGTCTTCATCACCAAAGGAAACTTTCGTTTTCCTCTTCTGAAGAAAGGATACTTATCTAAAGAAATGAAGGAGTTACTCCTCAACAAGACAAATCATGATAACTGGCGATGGTTCAGAGAAGCCATGGAGCTTGAAAACAGTATCCTCCTGGATCCAAGCTATCATATGATTTTTCAGAACAAAATTATGAAGATCTTTGTAGAAGAACCTCCTGAAGCACCATATCGAATATCCGATGTCGGACGAATTATAAAACCAAATTATGGAGAAGACTCTCCAATCAGAAGGGATTATCGCAAGCTAGCTCCCTGGTATGAAACCTATCAACCAGATGAGATTGATGCGATATATTCAGCACCAATGATCACCAGTTGGGCCTCAATCACCAGTCAGACCACAAGTGGAATCACCAGTTGGGCCTCAATCACCAGTTGGACCACGAGTTGGATCACCACTTCCATCACCAGTTCCATCACCGGTTCCACCTCCATCACAACCACACCACTGGTCGATCACTTCCACCGCTTCCACTTCACTCCACTCCACTCCATCAAAATGTAGCCTAATTATGCAGTAGTAAGAGTCATATGTATCCTAAATAAGACTCGATCTTACGAGTCAAGTGTGAGAGTCAGTCAGTATGTAAGAGTCATCTGTAAGAGTCCTATGTATCCTGAATAAGACTTGATCTTACGAGTCAAGTGTGAGTGTCAGTCTGTAAGAGTCGATGCAAGAGTCGTCTGTGTGTCCAGTCTGTAAGAGTCGTCTGTAAGAGTCATGTGTCAGTCTGTAAGAGTCGATGCAGCTACGTGCATGCATCGTGTGTCTTGGGTGTAAGCTGGTATCAGAGCCATCTGTCCCCTGACCTTCCCAAGCCATCTTCTCCGAAGAGAGGAGTGTGGTAGTAGGCCGAAGTCGCGGAGATCCCGCCAGGTGTTGTTGGTAGGCCGAGTCGCGGAGAACCCTGATCCTCTAGAGCGTATACCTCGAAGTCGCGTGGCCGTTGTTAAGCCGTGGATAGGCGTTTGTTAGGCAGAAATCGTTGACTGAGGGCTTGATTATGAGGTGAAGGTTGATCTTAATTGTGGGATTTGCCCTGCCGTTGACTGGAAACCAACTCTCCTATAGGTTGATCTTAATTGTGGGAACTGCCCTGCCGTTGACTGGAAACTACCTATTCCTTACTCCTTTGTTCGTATAAGATGTCTTGGTTAGTCAGGTCTCTAGGTGTAACTGATCATGCTGTAGCCTCGTGTAGTAACGATAAGTCTGTTAAAACTATGTCTGTAAAAAATGCTTCATCTATATGTTTTGAAGATATTGAAAAAACTCTTCCTATTAGTTCTTTGCATGAAACCTTGCATCTTCATTCTGAAAAAGAAATTGATATGATAAGAACAAGACCGCAGAATATCATCTATGCAACCTATGAAGATGATTCATATGAACCCTCAATTTCAGATCTTAATGTCATTGAATTAGAAGAAGAATATTATGAATCAGAGGATGATTATTATGAAACTGATTCTGAATATGAGAGTGATGATGACTATCCCTATAGTTATGCTAGTGGTTATGCTAATAATTATGACCATGGTTTCAGATATGATTCTGATTTTGAAAGCAGATTTATTGTTCCAATTCAAGAGCCTGAATTTGAAATCAACA
Organism: Stipa capillata; assembly: GCA_019208055.1. Classification (NCBI taxonomy): domain Eukaryota; kingdom Viridiplantae; phylum Streptophyta; class Magnoliopsida; order Poales; family Poaceae; genus Stipa; species Stipa capillata. The sequence continues at coordinate 60,509 of JAGXJF010001365.1, forward strand.
AAGAACTCCTTAGGCTTGAAGTTGAACTTCCCAAAAATGAAGCTAAGGTAGAAAACTATTTAAAACTAGATCGTTCTTTTAGAATGAAAGTTAAGGAAGCCTGGCATGATGATATGAAGCAACAAAGGAAAAATATCTTCTTTTTTGATTGGTATGAAAATAGCAAACTTAAGCTTTTTGAGAAATATTTTAGGCCAGAAGTCCAGCCTAAGTGTGAAGTCAATGATCAGCATAAAATCAGAAACCAAAATGAATTTGCAGCTAAAAGTGACCATGATTCTAACGCAGAAAACAATAGTGAATCAGAATCAATGACGGAAGTTAGTAGTGAAGATGATAATGACAATCTTGCTGTCATTAAAAGGACGTCAACAGAATGGACAGCCTCTAGTGGAAAAGCCATAGAAGCTATTCACCCTCCTTTTGAATCTATTCAACTGAGTGATAATGCAAAGGGTGAAAGTATTAAAGCTAGTCCACTCAAAAGTATTGCTAGAAGCACCTACCAAGAGCCCATAAAGGTGGAACATGTAGGCCACCTGGTAGAACAACAAAACTTTGCAAATATCTCTTTACATACTCTTGGGCAGCAAACTGATCGAATTGAGAACATCCTCCTGGAGGGAAGCAAGCCGAGCAAAGGTGAAGTTAAGGTAAACTATCCTCCAAAATCCCAACATGAGTCATCTAGTTCTCAACAAGTTACTCCATTATTTGTTCCTCACATGCTAAACTCCAACATAAAACTTGGAAAACAAAAGGCTATGGGTTCAGCCCTATCTGAAGACTTAGTCAATGAGATAGCAAATAAACTGAGTAGTTTAAAGGTTAACAAAATATCAATCAAATTTCTAATGGACAAAGTAGTGACATGATCAATAAAATATTTAAACCTGCTACTCTAACGTCAAGAACTAGAAATTATTATCCTAGGCCAACGTATGCAGATCTACAATTTGAAGAAACTCCACAAATAACTAATATGACATACTTTAATGGAAAAGAAATTGTAGAATGGAATTTGGATGGGTTTATAGAGTATCAAATCTTCACACTATGCCACCAAATGATTATGTATGCCAATGCTTGCATTGCAAACGGTAATAATGAAAAAGAAGCAGCCTCAATGATTATTGTTGGATTCTCTGGTCAATTAAGAGGCTGGTGGGATCACTATTTGGATGAAGAACAAAGAGAAGCAATCATAAATGCAGTAAAGCTAGATGGCAATAGAATGCCCATTATGGCCTATGATGAAGAAGGTAACCAAAGAGGTAACATTTCGGATGCCATGACTACTTTGCTGTACAATATAGTTTATCATTTTGCTGGAAATTATCAAGATATTTATGAGAAAAATAGAGAGCAATTGATAAACCTTAGATGCAAAACCATGTCAGACTTTAGATGGTATAAAGATACATTCTTATCCAAATTATATACCCTACCTGATCCTAATCAAGATTTTTGGAAAGAAAAATATATATCTGGTTTACCTCCTTTATTTGCTGAAAAGGTTAGGAACTCCTTGAGAAAGGAAGGAGGAGGAAATATAAACTATCAATGCCTAGACATAGGGAATATCACCCAAAAAATACAACTGGTAGGAGCTGAATTATGTAACGATCTTAAGATTAAGGATCAGCTCAAGAAACAAAAAATTATTGGGAAACAAGAATGGGAGACTTTTGTTATCAATTTGGATTCCAAGATCCCTATGATCCGAGAACTAAAAGAAAGCCTCCTAAGCATATCAAAAAATATTCTGGTAGTCATAAGAAGAAAGATTTCCCATCAAAAGAAGGAAACCAAAGACCTTTCATCATAGAGAGGATAATACCAAACTCTATAGAAGTAATAGAAAGAAACCCGTGTGTTTCAAATGTGGTGTTGAAGGTCACATAGCTAGTAGATGCTTAAAGACTAAAGTTAAAAAGGAAATTCAAGCCCTACTAGAATCAGACGGTGAAGATATAAAAGGTAGATTGGGAGAAATCTTGAACCACATTGATAATGACGAGTCTAGTTCAGAAAGCCAAAGCCATTCAGATGTTAATTGTTGTGAAAATAGTGAGTGCTCTTGCTATGAGCAAGATCCCTCTGAAGAAGACTCTGATGAGAACCTCCTAGTCCTTACAGACTTAGAACAATTCGTTCTAGACACCTTTGACACGGTTCGTGATCCAATAGAGAAGGAAGCCATCTTAGAAAAATTCTTATCAAGAATAAAAACCAATAAAGACAAATTAGTAAAGGACATTCAAAATAAAAAATATTTGTCAGTAGACGAAGTCTTCAAAAGGGTCCAAGATTACAAAAAGAAAGATAAACAATTGGATTTGAATGATCTCTTCAAAGAACAAAATTTGCTCAAAGCAGAATTAAGAGATCTTAAATTAAGAATAGATATGATGGAGTTCCAGGTGAACATTAATCAAGGCAGACAAGATGAAGGAACGTCTATGAAAGGGGAACGTTCTGGAGAAATTATCAACTCAATGGAGAAATACGTCAAGCAAAAATGGTATGCCGAAATCCTTTACAAAGTTGGTGAGGATTTGCAATTCAAATATAAAACTCTAATTGATTCAGGAGCAGACGTCAATTGTATTAAAGAAGGAATCATTCCGACAAAATATTTTGAGAAAACCACTCATAGAGTTCATACTGCTGATGGAAGTTTGCTTAAAGCAAATCATAAAATACCAAATGTATGTGTCTGCGTAAACAATGTTTGCATAAATATTTCCTTTCTGCTTGTTAAAAATCTAAAACAAGGAGTCATATTAGGGACACCATTCCTATCTTTAATTCGTCCATTCTGTGTAACCGAAGACAGTATCCAATTCAAAATTGAAGGAGAAGAAGCAGAAATAAAATTTGATTACAAACCTGAAGAAATCCTTTTAAATTATAAGCATTCTATTAGTGAACTATCGTGTTCAAAAGTTAATCAAAAGCTTATAAGTGGAACCAATAATCCTAATAGCTACAGGAGAAAATTACATGCACGACACAACTATGGCAGCAACCTACCTACATTACTTTGGAAAAATGAGAAAAGAGCATTAAGTGTTCATGAGACTAAAGAGAGTCTACTTATAGATCATGATGACATATCCTACCTCTCATACAAAGACAAAAGGGAAAATTTTGGCTATACATGGGTGCTGCACCAAACCCCTAAAAAGTTAGCATCTCCTCATCACTTCTTCCCAAATAGAGCTATCAAAACAAGCATACAAAAGCATGCTACAAGATTTCAGCATCCTTCGAAGGATGGCAATCAAGAAAGTATAGAGAGATGTTTTCTACTAATCAAATTGTTTGTGTGCCTAATGAATTATAGGGAGATGGCTCCACAGAGCAGGAATGACGCTCCTCATATGAGATATGAGTGGCTCACGAGCATGAGTTCGTGGAAAGTGCCACAATTGAATGCTGGAAATCTAGATCGATTCAACCACAATTTTCCAGCGACAGAGATGCAACAGGGTTTGCTAAACTTGTTTTGGCAAGCCAGAAATAGAAGAGAAAAAGCATATGCATTAAATGGGCTGGCATATTATTTCAATTTTATGCCCAGAGATTTCAAGAAGATGCCCGAAGACTCCAAAGGGAAAGAAGTCAGATCATCTGACAATCAAAGTTATTCTTTCAAGACAAGAGACAAAAGAATGAAGATAAATGGCTTTTTGCCACAAGAAGAAAAGTCATTTGGTCTAGATACTAGATCACTGGATTTCTATCCAACAGAAGAAGGGTCTTCCAAGTTATTAGATCCAAATATTGGGTCATCACATATTCTTCCTGATAAGGGAGATGAACGCAGAATGCAAGAGATGTTTCCTCAAACAACACATGGTATACCACAAAAGCCAGAGCTACAAGCATCCACTATAGTCACACCTACAAATTCTTCATCCCATCGTCATATCAAAATAGAAGACCTACTCATAAAATTTCCACAAATCAGAACCATTGCGTCTTCATCACAACAAGCCACCACCTACATGAGAGTAAATCCCAAAAACCTATGTCATCCCACCAGTACACCATATGAGTATCTTATTCCCAGAGTGAGCTTCAAAACAGAGCAAACACTATCCTGCTTGACACAAGATATTCAAGATATCATTTGGGATAAATATGCACAACGACAAATGTCGGTATTCCTTTCTCTCCAAGACTATTTCCTCGACTTATATGAGGGAAAAGAGATCAACCCCGGCATCAGAGTGGAAGCTACATATAGCTACGTGCATGCATCGTGTGTCCTGGGTGTAAGCTGGTATCAGAGCCATCTGTCCCCTGACCTTCCCAAGCCATCTTCTCCGAAGGGGGGGGGGAGAGGAGTGTGGTAGTAGGCCGAAGTCGCGGAGATCCCGCCAGGTGTTGTTGGTAGGCCGAGTCGCGGAGAACCCTGATCCTCTAGAGCGTATACCTCGAAGTCGCGTGGCCGTTGTTAAGCCGTGGATAGGCGTTTGTTAGGCAGAAATCGTTGACTGAGGGCTTGATTATGAGGTGAAGGTTGATCTGGTACACTAGTTTTGGCTTATAAGCAAGGAAATCAGCTTTTGGATATTTGATATTTGGTTGGGCTTTTGGTTTGTAAGCAGAGAAAACCACAGCAAAAGCCCAACAAAACACCCCCAAAGACAGCAATATTTTTTTTGGTGTTGCTGTTGAGCAAACACACACCCATGTTTCTATCAGAACTGGCACATCCAGTTACTGAGTTTTTCAAAGCTTTGCATCTTGCATTGTGCAAACAGCAGCAACCAGACACCATAAAGAAAAAGAGCAAAGGAAGCAACTATGATAGAATAATTGTGTCCCATGATGATTCATCCTATTCATAGGAACATAACAGATTTATCCTATTTAAATAGGCAAAGACAGCAATGTTTTTCTTGCTGTTGCTGTTGAGCAAACACCCATGTCTCTACCAAAACTGGCACATCCAGCTATTGAGTTTTTCGAAGCTTTGCATCTTGCATTGTGCAAACAGCAGCAACCAGGCACCATAAAGAAAAAAGAGCAAAGGAAGCAACTACGATAGAATAATTACGTCCCATGATGCAAGCTTGAACAGAATTATGTCTTAAAGCAAAGGAAGCAACTACCATAGAATAATTACGTCCCATGATGCAAGCTTGAACAGAATTATGTCTTAATGAACCTTCTAGCATTCCATAGATGAAACAACAGAAAGGAACTGTAAGCCTATAGGAGATACAGCAATAATATATCAAGTAAATATATGCAAACAATCCTAAAAATGCATGAAATAATTCGACGGATTGACTGTCCTGAATGTGCCTTCAAGCTATCACAGACCTAGTTGGTGTATGCTTTTGCAGAAATGGATTAAACTAGATATATGGCCAGGACATGGCTGAAGCAGTAAACGCAGAATCAGAATAATGATCAGCTGATAGAAGCAAGACAACAAAAGACAGAGCACCATCACAAGGATAGGAACACTTACTACAGGTAAAAGAATTGCATTTCACAGGTATGATCAATGAAGCTACAGTGCAATACAAGCCCAAATTCAACAGCTACCTTTGATTCAGATTTAATTACACATGTAAAAACACAATGGGAGCGTGAACTATCTGCACTCACACTTGTTGACCCTGTTCGCCGGTTTGCCAGGCCCTGCACAATTCGTAATAAATCAAAGTTCAGAATCAAACTAAGCTAGATTATGATGTTTACAGATTAACGGAAAACATCAATCATGAAGAAATAAGTGTGCAACTATTGTGATCAGATTTTCCAGAAACAAAAGAATGCGGCATCGGTAAATGAAGTAGTTGCAATGAAAATCTGCCCAGATTATACTAGTGTCTTCCAAAACAACCAGAACACAGATAAATTGAACCCTCTCCACTACCCACATAATTGACAGAGAACAGTATGTCACGAGTTATGTGACTATGTAAATCTTATCTTAGAGATAAAGAAAAAGCACACTACTTAAGCAGTTAAGCTAAGAGTACTGGTAATAGTATAATGGGTTCAAAGTCATATCTGAGAGTGATAAGTACCAAATACAACTCAGTTAGAAATTAGGGTCAATATTCATCAGCACAAATATATGAGATCGATGTACATATCGGTAGATACACACACCTTCACCAACAGCTGAGTTACATCCTTCATAATAAAAACAAACTCTTTTGTCAACGATTCAACATAAACACAAGCAGTTTTGACATCCTCTCTGATCTGCCAATGAATGGGGTCATCTTACTAGAATAATGAAAAATCTATGCTACTATACTTTGCAATTTGCTTTTCACCTGAAGATTTTTTTGCAAGGGATCTAGCAAATCAGTTATCTGCTCATTGTAGATCTGCATAGCAATCAAGATGAATTAGACTTTCCATTGCAAACAAGAACAAAAACTACAAATATGTTATCGATACCGAGGAGCAATTGCCTCGAGAAAAGAACATATGCAACTGTATGTTAGCTCTTTGTCCACGTGTTTCCCTTGTTCCTGCAGATGGAACGGCAAATTTCAGCTTCAAGTTAGAAAAACTCGTAACACAAAAGGCAGTTTAGAACTTTCATCACATTACTTCTTTAGTCCGGGAGAACAACTGCTCAAAAACACGGGGTGTAAGGCCATCTCCAACCCACGTCCCTAATTTCACTTCTCAAATCCCCATTTGGGAAGTCACTCCCAAAAGATTCCTTCCTTAAATTTCTTTCTCCTCCAACCCACTTCTCTAATCTCACTCCCTATATTCCACTCTCCTATATTTAATCAATATCCTATAACTACCATATTATTTGTAAATAGTATATGTACAACGGATTTATTTGTAACGGCTATATTTGTAACGGGTAAAATTTTAACGGGTATATTTATAACGGGTATATTTCTAACGGCTATATTCGTAACGGCTATATTTGTAACGGCTATATTCCTAACGGCTATATCTGTAACGGCTATATTCCTAACGGCTATATCTGTAACGGCCAAATTTCAAACAGGAATATCAGTAACAGCTATATTCTTGAACTCTATATATACCAAGCCATTAGCTCTTCCTGGCATTCCATATCTTCCTGCAGCAGTCCTCCTCCACCTTCATTTCTTCCTGTAGCACTCCTCCTCCACCTCCACGAAATCACAATGAGTCACCCAAGCTCAGGCATGCACCCCATCTTTGATTCTTCGTCGTCAGATGATGACGATGAACTGTTCATTGCTACAGCCCTCATAACGCAGACACACTACCAGCTTAGGAATGTTCCATGCCATGTCGGTTCAATGCCCGGACATGCGGTAATCAATCGCAACAGAGAAGCCGGTCATTTTAGATTGTACGAAGACTACTTTTCGGATTCTCCTACATATGGCCCAACTATTTTTTGCCGCAGGTTTGCAACCGTTATCATAGATTCGTATTCATCTTTCTTGTTATTCGTCCCTTGTAGGACTCAATCATGTTTTTCATCCAGGTTTTAGGATGACTCGTTCTCTATTTCTCCGCATAGTGGATGCTGTAGTAAGCCATGATAACTATTTTGTCCAGAAAAGAGATAGTGTTGGACGTCTAGGGTTATCACCTCTTAAGAAGATTACAGCAGCATTCCGGATGCTAACCTATGGAGTTCCGGCGGACGCTACGGACGATTATATCCGGATTGGAGAAAGTACCGCAATAGAGAGCCTTAAAAGATTTGTGAAAGCTATTGTACAAGTCTTCGGAGATGAATATTTGAGGTCTCCAAACAATAATGACACTGCTAGGTTACTTGCTATTGGAGAGGAAAGAGGTTTCCCTGGAATGCTGGGGAGCATTGATTGCATGCATTGGCAGTGGAAGAATTATCCTGTGGCATGGCAAGGTATGTATACCGGCCATGTGCACGAGCCCACAATCATTCTTGAAGCCATTGCCTCACAAGATCTTTGGATTTGGCACGTTTTTTTTGGTTTACCAGGGTCTCACAATGACATAAATGTTCTTCACCGCTCACCTCTCTTTGCATGGCTAGCTGAAGGCCAGGCTCCAGAAGTAAATTATACCGTCAACGGACACAATTACACAATGAGATACTACCTTGCAGATGGCATATACCCTACATGGACGACATTTGTGAAGACAATACCATCTCCACAAGGTAATAAGAAGAAACTCTTCGCGCAAGCCCAGGAAGCAGCTAGAAAAGACGTCGAACGAGCTTTTGAAGTTCTACAAGCTCGCTTTGCCATTGTTCGAGGACCAGCAAGATTTTGGGACCAACAGGTACTTGGAGAAATCATGACGGCTTGTGTCATCATGCACAACATGATTGTCGAAGATGAGCGGGACGGAGGCCCACAAGACTACAACTACGAAGGAGTAGGAGAGAGTGTTACTGTTTCTCATGAACATACGCCTGAGATTTTTGAGTTCATTCAAGCTCATCATGCTATTAGAAGTAGGCAAACTCACTCTCAGCTTCAAGCTGATCTAGTTGAGCACCTTTGGGAATGCTACGGAGGCATGTAGGTTTCTAGTTGTGCATGTTGTTCGGGCTTCGATGTTGTATGCGGCTACGAAGTTGTTTTATGTATGTGTTTTCATATTGTTCTTCAAATAATAATTCGTACTCGTACTCCTAAGTTCATGCAATGAATATGTTGTTACGTCCGATAATTCGTACGAGGAAACATAAGTTCAGATAGCACAAAGTACAACAACTAGTAATCGTAAGTTCAGACATCACATACGACAAGAAGTACTAATCATAAGTTCAACTAATCCACCTCAGCGGCGTCGCTGAGCAATGATATCGTTCTGCAGGCCTATGTAGTACTTCTTCTGTGCCTCAGACATAGCACTCGTGTTCATGTTCATAATCCTCTCCTCCTCCAGCATCATCTTCAATTCTAACTCCTTTTCCCTTACCTCAATTGACTTTCTCTCATTAGCAATCTTGGAGTTCTTGTGCAATCCTCAACTTCTCATTCTCAATCCTTTCTTCTTCAAGTGTGTAATGCCGTGCATAGCGCTCTTCTTTCTTTAGCTCCTTCTGGGAATCTTGTTCAGTTTTGAATGACCAAAGAGACTGTAACACATTCTTGTACACCATGTCGTCGCCAGAGCAAGCACCTTTACCTCGTCGAAGTCGTTCTTTCTCCGCATTCTTACCACTTGGGCTGCGTACAAGTTCTACTTCTGCAGAACCATCCCCAACCTGAGCTTCGCACTGACTTGAGTTCGTGCTAGGTGTAGTGATGATGACAAGGCACCCGGGTATCATAAAGGAGGACGAATCCGGCCTTCCGGCCACGGGATGGGCTGGGCCGACTACTCGGAATCCAACTCCAACACGGGGGCGCCTCATCAGCGTGGAGTACAAGACAAAGACTAATACCTACCCGGCATACCCGGAATCTGTTGTACCGAATAGGAAATCAATCTGTTAACTGACTCGGACTCTTGTAACCCTACCTCGGTCACCTATATAAGGCCCGGTAGGGGACCTCCGATGGGCAAGTCTTCCAGTATTATCTGGGTCATAGACAATCTCCATTGTTTCCAAGTCCAAGCAACCTCGAGATCGGATCTCTAGGGCTTGTGGCACTCGGGATACAAGCTATACTAGCCACCAAACACAGGACGTATGGTATTACCTCTCCGTGAGGGCCTGAACCTGTCTAAATCCTGTCTCCCGTATGCACTCATCCTGATTTGCTGTGCTCACGTCGCCCCATAATTAGTATTGCCGGAATAATACTCCGACAGTTGGCGCGCCAGGTAGGGGAGATGCGCATAGATCTATCTACACAAATCAGGATGTGTTTCATCAACTGCAACAGCGTTTTCATCCCGAGAAGCATCATGAGATTCGCTTTCATGAGCGCTGTCCTGGACCCCGGCCAACTTTTCCAATTCGGAAAGTTGAACTTCATCGCCGACAAGATCGGCCAGCTCCACCTCTGCTACTCGGCGACGCCCCGATCGGCAGAGGCTCCATCAGCTTTCCAGCACGGCCCTCTCCCCAGGGAAGAGGCTGCGCCGAAACCAGATCCGTTTGCTGCGTACGAGTTCACGCTCAGATCCCAACTGGTGGGGGCTATTGACTCTCTCCTCCCCGTCCTCGAGTATAACTCGGACGATCATGAGAGCTCTGGTAGCCACCATCCGTCCCGGGAAGTCTTCATGGCCAACGCCGACTCGCCAGACGACGGCGATGGCCGAGCGGTCCCCATCGTGGAAGAAACGCCGGCTGAGCTTGAAGTCACCCGACTCCGACTCCTTGCCAAGGAGGAAGAGTTGATCGAGCAACAGATTCGGCTCGCTCGCCAGCGTGACGATCAACGGCGCAATGACGACATGAGGGCTCGCGGACGCCAAGTCCACAATGAGCTCCGCATGCACGAAAGGGACGGGGTCCCGATATTTCCGCTCCCAAGTCACAACATCGTCGCGGCCACGATGGCGGCGCGCGCCATTGAAATCCCCGAGGGCAACCCGGAACACGACGAACTTCGGCGACTCCGCGTTCTGCTGGAAGAAACCGCCCTCCAGCAGCCGAAGCTTCAGAAGGTCGCACCGGCTCCTCAGCGGGTGCAAGGAGTCGGCGCTCCACTCCTCCAAAGAGCCCACCAACCATGGGTGGACGACGAGCAAGCCCCGACCGGCATCAGCCGGCCGAAGCGGTTCATGAGCGGCTCGGTCCTAACCGAGACGCCCGCGGCACCATAGCCGCCAGAAATCACGCCCGGCAGGATGCGGATAAAAAATGCTCGTCAAGCTGCACCGGTCCGCGATCGACTCAGACCGAGGAACCCTGCAGACGTTGTTTCTGGCCGACTCGGCACGAGCCTGGCTCACCAGCTTACCCCGGGTTGCATCCAAACATGGAGCGACCTTGAGACCCTCTTCGTGAACAACTTCCAGGGCAGTTACAATCGACCCGGGAACGCGTGGGATTTCCACAGTTGTACACAAGAGGCGGATGAGACTCTCCGCGAGTACATCAAGCATTTCTCCAAGAAGAAGAACTCCTTTCCTGAGGTCCGAGAGGGTGACGTCATCACTGCCTTCTCCAAGGGAGTTCGAAGCACCGACCTCATCCATAAGATAGCGCGCAAGAATCCCCAGACTACGCGCGAGCTCTTTGACATAGCCAATAACTTCGCCACCGGTGAAGAGGTTGTACGCAGTGCTACTCGGGACGACAAGGGAAGAAGCAAGGGCAAGACGCCCGAGTCGCCCAGTCGGGACGCTCAACCCGAGTCATCCAGAAAGAAGCACCGGAAATGTAAAGGCGGAGATCTCGTTGCTGCGGCTGAGCGCGCCCCGCCGCGCCGACCTCAGCGCACCAACGCGACCTTCGAGGAGATGATGAGCCAGCCGTGTCACTTCCATGGACCCAAGTCCAATCATCTGACATGCGATTGCAATCTCTTGAACAATCTGAACAAACCCTTCGTCCCCAATCGGGGCAAAAAGGAGCCCCCTAGGAGAAAGGCGACGAGTTCCCAAAAGAGACCGCTTGTCTGATGATCTTCGGCGGACCTAACGGCTACGAATCCAAGCGCCGCCAGAAGATCACGGATAGAGAGGTCAACGCAGTGGAACCGGCCGTGCCCAAGTACCTGCGATGGTCCGAGTCCATAATTTCATTCGGACGCGCGGATCACCCTGACTACATTCCCCAGCCGGGACGATTCCCCTTGGTGGTAGACCCGATCGTTTGCGGCGTCTGCCTCACCAAGGTCCTCATGGACGGCGGGAGTGGTCTCAACATCCTCTACGTCAAAACTCTTGACGACATAAAGATTTCTCGTTCCGAGATCAAGCCGACTGGTGCCCCCTTCCACGGGGTGGTACCCGATAAGATGGCGAGTCCACTCGGGCAGGTCAGCCTGCCCGTTACCTTCGGCACTCCCGACAACTTCCGGACCGAGACCCTCACCTTCGAGGTCGTTGACTTCCCGGGATCGTACCATGCCATCCTGGGGCGTCTCTGCTGCGTCAAGTTTCATGGCTGTTCCCAGTTATGTCTATTTGAAGCTCAAGATGTCGGGCCCCCACGGGGTAATCACGGTGCAAAGCAGCTTCTAGCACGCCTACACGTGTGACCTGGAAAACTGCAACCTCGCCGCGGCCCAGATCGCCGAGGCCGCGCTTACCGACCTCAGGTCGGCTGTGGTTGAAGAAGCGCCTCCGGCCAAGAAGGCTTTGACATCGACATCTTTCCAGCCGGCGCGGGACACCAAGTCAATTCAGCTCGACCCCGAAGACCCCTCGAAGACAACGCAGATCGGGACTGCGCTCAGTGATAAATAGGAAAGCGCGCTCGTCAGCTTCCTCCGGAACAACTGGGATATCTTCGCATGGACGTCTTCCGACATGCCCGGAGTTCCACGGGAGGCTGCCGAGCACTCTTAAATATTTGGCCGGACGCTAAGCCGGTCAAGCAGCGCTTGCGCCTATTCGCTGAGGATAGACGTCAGGCTATAGGAGAAGAAATAGCCAAGCTTTTAGCAGCCGGCTTCATTAAAGAAGTGTATCATCCCGACTGGTTAGCGAACCCAGTTCTTGTTCGCAAAAAGAATGGAAAGTGGAGGATGTGTGTTGATTATACTAGCCTTAACAAGGCATGTCCCAAAGACCCTTTCACCCTGCCTCGCATCGACCAAGTGATTGATTCCACGGCCGGGTGTGAGATTTTATGCTTTCTAGACGCTTACTCGGGCTATCACCAGATTAAGATGAAGGAGGATGACGAGATCAAGACATCTTTCATCACCCCATTTGGCGCTTTCTGCTACATCTCCATGCCTTTCGGCCTCAAGAACGCAGGCGCTACATACCAAAGGTGCATACAGCATTGCCTTCAGTCGCAGATCGGCCGGAACGTACAAGCCTACGTCGACGATGTGGTGATCAAGTCCCAAAAGAGAGAAGATCTCCTGAATGACTTGGGAGAGACCTTCTCCAACCTTAGAAGATTCAGCATGAAGCTCAACCCCGAAAAGTGTGTATTCGGAGTCCCTTCGGGCAAGCTACTCGGTTTTATCGTTTCCGAACAAGGAATCGAAGTCAACCCGGAGAAGATCGATGCCATCGTCAAGATGGGCCCACCGAAGAACCTCAAAGACGTCCAAAGACTGACAGGGTGTATGGCAGCTCTCAGCCGATTCATTTCCCGACTCGGCGAGAAAGCCATGCCCCTCTACAAGCTCATGAAGAAGTCGGAGACTTTCACCTGGACATCCGAGGCCCAGGACGCCCTTGACGGCTTGAAGAAGTTCTTAACTACCCCCCCGGTGCTGGCGTCTCCCATGCTCAATGAACCACTGCTTCTCTATGTCGCAGCAACTACTCAGGTAGTTAGCACGGTCTTGGTCGTCGAACGTCCCGAGCCCGGCCATATTCAGAAGGTCCAGCACCCGGTCTACTTCATCAGTGAAGTCCTCTCCGAGTCTAATGCGCGGTACCCTCAGATACAGAAGATCATCTATGCGGTGTTTATAACGTCACGGAAGCTAGTCCACTACTTCCAGGGCCACCCCATTACGGTGGTCAGCTCCTTCCCGATCTCCGACGTCACCAACAATCGCGATGCCACGGGCAGGATCGCCAAGTGGGCCATGGAGCTCATGGCCTTCAGCATAGTCTATGCCCCCCGCACGGCTATCAAGTCCCAAGCTCTCGCCGACTTCATGGCCGAGTGGACAGAGGTTCAATCACCACCCTCCGTCGTCGACCTCGAGCATTGGACGCTTTACTTCGATGGTTCTCTGATGCTTCAGGGCATGGGGGCTGGCGTGGTGCTTATATCTCCCAAGGGCGAGTGCTTCAAGTACGTGTTGCAGATCCACTTCCCGGCATCCAACAACGTTGCCGAGTACGAAGCTTTGCTCCACGGTCTTCGTCTTGCGGTTTCATTCGGGATCCACCGCCTCCTCGCGCGCGGAGACTCGGAACTGGTAGTCAGGCAGGTCATGAAGGACTGGTCGTGCAGAGACCCCTCCATGGAAGCCTACTGCCAAGAAGTGCGCAAGCTCGAAGCCAAGTTCGACGGACTCGAAATCACCCATGTCTTACGCCGAGATAACGAAACTGCAGACGCCCTCGCCAAGCTGGGATCCAGTCGGGACGTCGTTCCGACTGGAGTTTTCCTCCAGGAGTTGCACGCCCCTTCTATCAAGGCAGACACAGCACCCGAGACTGAAGAACAACAAGTCCCGGAGAGTGACGCCACTCAGTAGCCTTCAACAGAAGTCCTCACCGTCACTCCCGATTGGACAGCATCTTTCCTAGACCATCTCCTGCGGGACATCCTCCTGCCGGACCAAACCGAGGCACGCCGCATTGCGCGACGCGCCAAGGCCTTCGTCATCGTTGATGGCGAGCTCTACAGGAGGAGCACCTCCGGGATCCTCCAACGGTGCATATCCCACGACCAGGGAAAGCAGCTACTGCATGATATCCACTCGGGAGTATGCAGACACCATGCGGCGCCCGGGTCACTAGTCGGGAAGGCCTTCCGACAGGGTTTCTATTGGCCGACTGCTGTATCAGACGTGGAACACATTGTCCGTACTTGCGAGGGATGCCAGCACTTTGCCCGGCAGACACACTTACCGGCTCAGGCTCTCCAAACTATCCCGATCACCTGGCCCTTCGCGGTCTGGGGTCTGGACATGGTCGGCCCTCTCAAGAAGGCTCCCGGGGGCTACACACATCTCTCGTCGTGGTTGACAAGTTCACCAAGTGGATCGAAGCCAAGCTGGTCGCCACGATAACTACTGAAAAGGCCGTCGAGTTCGTCCGGGACATTGTCTTCCGTTTCGGCATACCTAACAACATTATCACAGATAACGGCACCCAGTTCACCGGGCGAGCTTTTCTCCAATTCTGTGACGGCTACAACATCAGCCTCGACTTTGCCGCCGTGGCACACCCGTGCACCAACGGGCAAGTCGAGCGGTCCAACGGTTTGATACTACAAGGCCTCAAGCCTCGGATTTTCCAGCGACTGAATAAATTCGCAGGCAAGTGGGCAGCCGAGTTACCATCAGTACTTTGGAGCCTTCGGACCACGCCCAACCGGTCAACCGGTTATACACCCTTCTTCATGGTCTTCGGCACGGAGGCCATCCTCCCGACTGACTTGGAGTACGGGTCCCCACGCGTCCGTGCCTTCAGCGAGTCCGAGTCAGAGGGAGCCAGACAGGACGCTCTCGACCAGCTCGAGGAACCCCGTGAGTGGCGCTCCTTCGTTCGGCCAAGTACCAGCAGAGCCTACGGCGATATCATAGCAGACATGTACGCGGCCGCTCGTTCAATGTCGGCGATCTGGTTCTACGCCGAGTCCAATCAAGCAAGGAGCAGCATAAGCTATCACCACCATGGGAGGGCCCGTACATAGTCGCTGAAGTACTGCGCCCGGGGGCTTACCGACTGAAGGATGGCGACGGCAACGTCTTCACCAACGCATGTAACATAGAACAGCTACGTCGTTTCTACGCTTGAATTCTCTTTATAAGTGTCTTGGAAACATGAATAAAGAGCCTTCTTTTTACTCCATGTAAAAGCAAGCCTTTCCTTTTCCCGACTGACCCGCTACGCCCGCTCGTAGCGGGTACTCGGCGCATGTACGGCTTTGCCCCTCCCTCGCGAAATACTTAAGTACTGTGTATAGAGTCTAACGTTAACTCTTTGACTCCAATCGCCGGTTTACGCCGCACCCTTACGCTACACGGGACACACGCCAACGGCTAATCCCTACGCAAAGGAGGCTACAACGGGTTGGCGAAGAGCAAAAACGAGCAAACTCAAATACACAGGAACACAAGTCTTTTCACGATCAAATTAAAATTTACTTGTTCATCGGATAGTATATACATAAGTCACTCGGCATCCCCGAGTGCGCAGCATAAGTCACTCGGCATCCCCGAGTGCACGCAAAATTCACTCGGCATCCCCGAGTCCTTTACAAAATTTACTCGGCTAGCCCGAGCAGTTCACAACTATCCCTATTTTCTACAGGCCCGACCGCTTTATAAGGGAATCGATGGTGGACTCAAAGGACCACATCATCTCCGGAATATCTTCTTCCGGGAAATCAGCGGGGTACCCCTCCCCGATTGCCTGCATATCTAGCAACGGGTAGTGGGACCGCGCCACCGCCAGGACTATGCTGGCCCCCGTCCGCGCGCCCTCCGCCTCGATGTTTGCCACTTGGTCGGGCACTTGGCTCAGACGCTCGGCGACCGCCGCGACGGAGTCCGGGGCCGTCTCGTCCGGCCAGACAGCGCCACACGCCACCTGCCCCGCCTTCAGCAGCGACTCGATCATCCCACGGGACTTCTCGAGACGCGCCTTTAACTTTGCAACAACAAAAAGCAAGGATGAGCAATACGACCAATAGGCCGGGACAAAACCGAAGTCAGAAGCAGCACTAACCGGACTCCGCGTCCGTGGCAGCTCTCTTCACGGCCCCGGCGGCCGCCTCCGCGTCCGCGGCAGCTTTCTTCGCGGCCCCGGCGGCCGCCTCCGAGTCAGCGGCCTTCTTGGCCGCCGACTCGGCCTCGCGCCCGAGCTGCTCCGCGCGGACCTTCTCCGCCTAGAGCGCCTCCTCGAGCTTCCCAGCCTGCTCTTTGGCGGCGTCCAGGTCCCGGGAGTGGGTCTTCGTCGCCTCGAGCTCCGCCCTCAGCCTCGCGACTTCTTCTTCGGCGGCTACAATAGACAACGCGTCAGCAAGACGAAGCGCGACAAAGCGGGGCAGTAAATCACTCGGTTCACTCACCTCGGGTCTTGGCGATCTCCTGCGAAATGCCTGCCTGCAGGGCGATAACTTTCGCCCCGCGCTTGCGGGCCACATCCTCTGCCGCCTGCCGACTCGCGGACATCTTGTCCCACTCGGACTTCCGCAACCCTAGACGTTCGATAACAGGCAGCCGGTCTTGGAGGAAGGCGGTCTTGTTCTGCGGCCGCTGGTTCAGAGCCTGCAAAAGGAACAAACACACATTAGGCTACCCGGCAAAGGCATCAAAACCCTCCACTCGGTCCCAAGGACCCAGCGGAGGCTCGGGGGCTACACCCTTTGGTTGCACTGTTCGTGCACCCAGAGTCAGACTCAAAAAGAAAACTACACCCTCCGCCCGACTATCCTAGTCGAACGCAGGCTCGGGGGCTACACCCTCTGGGTGCACTGTTCGTGCACCCAGAGTGAAGATTACAAGGGAAAAGCAAAGGGCCCTCTGCCCGACTAAGTTAGTCGGGCAGAGGTCCAGGGGCTACTTCCTACGGACATACTCCTACAAGGGCAAAAACAACTTACCTCCAGCAAAGGACGCAGCCTGCCATTCAGCAGGTTGGCTCCCTCCTTCGCCGCCTTCAGCAAGGCGGGGAGGATTTCTCCTATTTGAGCAGCGACGTCCGCAGCCGCCTGCCACTCCTTCTCCTCCGCGAGATCATCGATCTCCCGGATCGTCATATCTGGCGCCCGCGGGTCCTCCTCCCGGACCCGAAGTGGTCGGCGCACCAGCTCGGAGGACGGCGGGCGAGGAGCAGCACCGCTGAACTCCTCCATCGGCAGAGGTGGACCGCGGTTGCCGCCACGATCCCGTGGGGCGGCCCCAGCCGACCCGGGACTTGCTCCTCCTGCGACCACCAAGGCCCGGCCAACGTCCTCAGGCGCTTCCGGAGCTGGCACTCCGGCGGAGGGCTCCTCCCCCTGAGGCTCGGCGGCTGAGTCGGGCTGCACACTGGGCCGCTCGGGAGACGGCCGGGGAGATGACGGCAAGTCCGTAGGCGGGGGCGACGCAGGCCGGACGTCCGCCGCTGGAGGATCCTCGCCTTGGCTGGGTGCTGGGATGCTCGGGGGAGCCTTTGGGATGTCCCCCGTCCTCCGCGTCCTGGGTAATTCGAGCTCGTCAGCATTTAAAGAAACAAAGTCAAGTAGGCAGTCGGCCTGACACTTACTTCGAGGACCGAGGGACGACGATGCACTTCCTGGCTCCCGCGGCTCGCTGCCCAGGCGCGACAATAGCCGGGGCCGGCGAGGTCCCCGACCCGCTGGGCGCTCCAAAGGCGGCGTCGGCATCTCTCTTCTCCCCCCCGGTCGGAGGGAGCATCGTCTTCGGCCGCCCGAGAAGCTTCACTCGGAGCGGCAGCTGGCGCTACCGGATCAGCGCCAGCGGCGGAGCCCTCCTGCTCCGCCGGCACAGTCCCCGTGGCGGCTGGCGCTACGGGATCAGCACCGGCGGCGGAGCCCTCCTGCTCCGCCGGTACAGCCCCTGCGGCGGCTGGCGCCACAGGACTAGCGCCAGCAGCAGAGTCCTCCGGCTCCGTCGGGGCAGTCCCAGTAGCGGCCGACGCTACCGGGTCGGCACCGGCGGCGGCGCCCTCCTGTCCCGCCGGCGTGCTCCCTGCGGCAGACGGAGCCGCCAGGCTGGCACGGGGGGCAGAACCGCCCCGCCCCGGCGAGGCGGCGCCTCTCACGACGGTGGTTGAGCCGGCGGCGGAGCCGCCCCGTCCCCTCTGGGTAGTACCCGCCGGCCGCCTCCGTCTCTTCACTCGGAAGGCGCTAGCGTCGTCCTCCTCCTGGGCGGGCGTGCTCGGTGGGGGAGGACGGGATGGAGCCGCCGCCGGCGCCTTAGAGGGCCCGGCACCCTTTGAAGACCCGGTGCCCTTTGAAGGGCCGGCGCTGGAAGAGGAAGACCCGGCGCCCTTTGAAGGGCCGGCGCCGGAAGAGGAAGACCCGACGCCCTTTGAGTGGCCGACGCCGGAAGACGAAGCCTCGACTGCTCCCTGCGGTGGCGGCCCGCCGCTTGGGACATCGGCATAACGCGGCTGGTTCCAAATCTCGTCCTCCGGGAGGGGAGCTTTGGAATAGAAACCGAACAACACCTGCCGAAGCGCAAAAGCAAAACCCCGAATAAGATTCGGCGAAGAAATAAAGAAAGAACCAAAAAGGCGGGACTCGGGTACTTATGTCACTCGGGGGGTTCGCCCGGCTAAAGGGGGCTGGCCGCCCGGAGAAATCCAGGCTCGTCCCCTGAGCCAAGATCCTCTCAAGCCGGCTCTAGATCTCGCCCTCCGTGAGCTCCTCCGCGGACTCTCGGGTCGCGTCGCCTTCGCCGGTGTACTCGAACATCGGGTGCGCCCGCAGCTTGGCGGGCTGCACCCGCCACCGGACGAAGGTCGCGGCGACGACTGCCCCGGTGACCCCGGCTTTCATTGCCTCCTCGAGCTGCGCCATCACGACGGCGACGTTGTCCTGCTCCCTTTCGAGCGGAAGGTCCGACCAGCTCGGTTTGACCACTGGCGGCTGACCCGAGAAGGCCGGTAGCGATGGCTCCGGGTTGGCGCAGTAGAACCAGTTGGCGTGCCAGCCCTTGTTCGACGACTGCATTGGCGGAGCCGGGTAGTTCTTCACAGTCCCAGACCTCAGCTGGAACCCGGCGCCGCCTACTACGGCCGGGTTGTCCCTGCTCGGCTGCGGCTTCACCATGAAGAGGTGCTTCCACAGGGCGAAGTGCGGCCGAATGCCGAGGTAGCACCCGCAGAGGGTGATGAAGCAGGAGACGTGGAGCACGCTGTTGGGATTGAGGTTGTGGAGCTCCAACCCGTAATAATAGAGCAGCCCCCGCAGGAATGGGTGGGCCGGCACCGAAAACCCTCGCTCGAAGAAGGAGCCGTGGACGACCAGCTCGCCGGTATTCGGGGTGGGGATGGTCTCCCCGGCGGCGGCGCGCCACTCGACCAATTCCTTTGGCGGCAGCAGCCCGAACCGCACGAGGATCTCCAGCCGTATGTCCGTCGCCGATGACTTCATCCACGGGGCCATCGGACTGGCGGGCGACTCCTCTTCGCTCAACAGCCTCCATACCAGGGCGTCCTCTTCGGCTTCTGTCGGATCGGCTTCCCAATGCGGGGATTGCATCCGAGGTGACTGAGGCGGAGGTTAGGGTTTTGGGTGGAGTGGCGTGTACGGGCGGATTTGGGAGAAGAAGACGAAGAGTTCGGGCGCTGAAGGGAGGAGAAGACGAATGGGTGCGTGGGCTAGACCCGCGGTCTTTTTGGAGTATAAAAGGACGGGCCGACGGTTCGGTTTTCCCACGTCCGCACGTGTCCGGATCCGCCGCGCCCCACTACGCGCCTCTTCAATTTCCCTCACGCGCATCTGGCGAGCCACGTCGCGTGACTTTCGCGCCCACAACCTGGTGGCGCCGCGATTCACGCTATTTAATGAAGGGACATCCGACGGTTGGCTTTTCAGGCTTAATAACCCGACGGAATACGTCTCCGCTATACGGTGGCCAAAGCGTATTTCCCGTAAATCACTAGCCGGTTGCCGGGAGAGTCGGTGCCGGGCGCTTTGGCTGTGAAGGGTATCAGAGGCTGGCCTCAAGCAGGAACGCAGTCGACTGAGTACACCCGAGCGAGGGGCAGCAATGGCGTGCCTCCCGTAGGCCGCAAGTTGGATGCCGAGCAACTCGGAGCTGCCAGATTCTCCACACGGACCTGTCGAGCACTTAAGCCTCGGAGGCCCCGGTAACTGGGATCCCCAGATTCAGTGGAATGACCTGGCGTAAGACTTCGAAACTCGGGAACTTATGCGCCATGGCTGGTTTCTCTGGTTCGGACGTGAGTTTCAGAGGCATTCCTTGAGGGGGGTTTCAGCCGGCCCTTAACCCACTCGGGAGGGACGGGTGCTACTCGGAAATTCAGTCGGGATTCATGGCATACCCCACGCTGGGTTACCAGCTGGTCCCTGTCCCTAAGGATGGACCGGGTGCCACCAGAGATCACCCGTTAATAGCTCATTCGCCTTAACATTCCTGCCTTACGGGTGAATGTTACTTGGCTCTAATGTTTTGTTTGCAGAAGTTCAATTAGCCCTTCGCAATCTCCCAGCAGGCCAAAGTTAGTCGGAAAGCTCATCCAGAGGAGAAGACCAGCAGCAGTGAGATCGTGAAGGACTCGGGGGCTACTGATGATGACATGGCACCCGGGTATCATCAAGGAGGACGAATCCGGCCTTCCGGCCACGGGATGGGCCGGGCCGACTACTCGGAATCCGACTCCAACACGGGGGCGCCTCATCAGCGTGGAGTACAAGACAAGGACTAATACCTACCCGGCATACCCGGAATCTGTTGTAACCGAATAGGAAATCAATCTGTTAACCGACTCGGACTCTTGTAACCCTACCCCGGTCGCCTATATAAGGCCCGGTAGGGGACCTCCGATGGGCAAGTCTTCCAGTATTATCTGGGTCATAGACAATCTCCATTGTTTCTAAGTCCAAGCAACCTCGAGATCGGATCTCTAGGGCTTGTGGCACTCGGGATACAAACTATACTAGCCACCAAACACAGGACGTAGGGTATTATCTCTCCGTGAGGGCCTGAACCTGTCTAAATCCTGTCTCCCGTGTGCACCCATCCTGATTTACTGTGCTCACACCGCCCCATAATTAGTATTGCCGGAATAATACTCCGACATGTAGAAGCAGAAGAACCTGGACTGGCATGTACGGTTGTCTTCTGTTTCTTAGAGGATAGCCGATCGGTCCATTTCAGGTGGTGCCGTAAAACATTCCAACAGTGCAAGAAGGCAAAAGCTTTCTTCTCTTCTGCCGCGAACACACTGCAAGTCTGAACAATCTGCGCATAGTAGAACATATTAATAGCTAAGCACAAATATGAGGCTACAACAAAATTATATATGGAAGACACATACCTTATCATTTTCTGTTGTCCCGCTCTGCCTTCTACGCTCAATGCGGTCGTAGCATCCACAGAACTTGTTGACGTTCTCTTGAATAGTGCACCAACATTTTAGAAGGGAGTTTTGAATGCGATCTGACTCGAAATCCTTGTTCTCATGATAGTACTGGTGGATCCTACTCCAATAGGTAGAGCGAGACTGCTCATTACCGTGTACTGCATCCGTACTAATGTTTAGCCAAGCCGACACAAGCAACAAATCTTCTTTCTTATTGAAATTCTTAGTTCTCTTGTTATTCGGTCTACTAGACGGAATCTCTTGTTCAGTTGGCACAAAATGTTCCTCCTCAATAGGGCTAAAATGCTGGGTATCATCCCAAGCGATGTTGTCATTTCCCTCGCTGAGCAAGTTTATGTAGGCATCCATTGTTGCTCTGTGAACATAAGTACTCATATGGTTAACAACAAGTCGAACATCAGTACGAATCATAGAAGAACAAGAGAAATCAATCAATGCCATTACCACAATTATAAATGAGTGAAAGTAACAACGAAACTTCCGCATTACATATATTAGGTTCATACAATACGCACATTTAAGGTTCGACATTACATATATATAGTTCGTACAATACGCATATTAAAGGTTCCACAGTACTTAAGCACAAATTTAGTACTACATAATACAGATACTACTTGTACAAGGACTCGAGATCAATATCCTCCTCGTAGCAGTAATCGTAGTAATCACGTTTACCACTATCATCAGACTCGTAGTCAGCTGCTCTAAAATCACTAGGTTCTAGAAGTTGAAGTTCGAAGTCGTCTTTCCATTCTTCTACTGAGAGGCTTTGAAGCAAGTCCGTGGACTGCGTCGCAACCTGATCCAGCCCATCAGCAAGGACCTCAACTTGTTGCAGGATAATATTAAGTTCAGCTGCTAATGGACACGACAAAGGTTTGTAGTTATCTAGAGCTAATTTCTTTAAAGACTTCGCTATCCCTTCTACTTCGTCAATTGTCCGGGCCCATCCTTCCTTAATTTCCTTCGTATTCTCGTCCATGCCTGGCCCATATTTAAAAGTCACCTCAGCATTATGTACCAAACAAACAAGCACATGTACATATATACCACAGTGAGAGTAAGAAGTCATCTGATTTCTAGTTATGCAAGATAACTTGCAAGAAAAGGACCAAGAAACAAGCTGCAGTGTACGTAAATGGATGGTACAAGATAAGCTAATTAACATCCCTGGATATGCACTATAATTAGTCAATCAGAATAGATATTGATCAGTTCGCTTTTCAGTGTCTTTTAGTACTAATCTTTTCGTCAATTGAATCAAGAAAACTATAACTCGTTAGGCTCATTTTTGAGCCACAACTTGAAGATACCATCCAAACTTCCCCTCGATTTTTATAAAGAACAACACAACCTAGGCAAGGCATAATTTCTGAGGAAATGAACCAAACAGGCATTGACCCGGGGTGCACTCACACTTATCACAGTTTACTGCATAAGGTGACTAGAAAATTCCTTGCAGTTAGTCAATGCGTTCTCCTTTTTTACATTGATGTGAAAACACCTCAAGAAGAAAACACTGATGGTAAGAGTAAAAACATGTCTCTGCCTGATACTAGAGTCCGGAATATCAAGGATCAGTTAATCAAGGCAAAAGTCTACCTTGGTCTTGGAGCTATTCGAGCAAATCCCCAACACCTCAAGGACTTTACGACAACAGATAAGGGAAGTTCAAAAGGTGCTTGGTGATGCATCCAAGGACTTTGATCTACCAAAGAAGTTTAAGGGTCTCCCATCACCTTCTGTTGATGAATTTTTAAAAATATAGCATGTTATTGTGTGCATTATTGCAGCCTCATGCAATTATTCTGTAATTTTTAATCTATCTTGACTTGTTCAGTGCCAATGGGAAGGTGAAAGCACTTGAGCAGATATTGATCAAGGGCAAACAGATGCAGCATGACTGTTCTGTTGTTGTCAAAAAGCTTCGTGCTATGCTTCACTCAGCAGAGGAGCAGCTGCATGCACAGAAGAAGCAAACTGTTTTTCTAAAACTATACCATTTTCGTCAATTGAATCAAGAAAACTATAACTCGTTCGTCAGTTTAATTCCTATTGTATTATACAATCCACAAAAGTTGCTTCTAAAGTACTGCCTCACAATACAGCTACAAGTTCAATTCAATCATTCAGACGAACAACCATTCAATCCAGTGGGGCACGGGGAGGAAGAACGAAGAGAAGGGGGGAGGACCTTCACCAGCAGCGGCTCTGGGCTTGGTAAGCGCCGGTCGATGGTGGGCCGGAGTGGACCCGAGCTGTAGCAGCCGCAGGTCCCGAGCTTCCCGTCGAGGGCGTCAACCGTGGAGCTCCGGCGGCTTCGGCGGCGTGATGGTATTGACGAAGGAGGCGCTCGGGCTTCAATCCAGTGGGGAGTCGCCAGCGGGGAAGGGGAGCCTTGCTCGACGCGGCGAAGGGCATACAAAACAGCAGCAGAACCAAATCAGGTCAAGCAAGCAAACGACGAAATCCCCCGCGCCACCCTGTCACGGACCCGGGAATTCCATATGATTAGGGGAAATGGCTAGTCGCCAAAGACCGAGAAGTCACCCAACATACCATACGCACATACGTCGTATGTATTCATCACCGTTGGGTAACCCGACACCGGACCCACATACCATACGCACCTTCGTCGTATGTATCCATCACCGTGGGTCAAGCCGGCCAGAAACGACTAAACTTCCCAGAACCACACGTAATTCCCAAACCCGGTAAAGAATTAACGCTTCTCTTGAGTCACTGAGCAAAGTAGTTCCGGAGCAGCCCGACTATCGTACCCTCACCCTAACCTAGTCCGGGGACTAGTGGGTCGCTCGAGAGCCCGGTATGATAGTCCATACCCTGCCTGGCCGGCACTGCATCTTAGCCAGCGGGTCACTCAACCGAAACACTTCCCGGAGTGTGCCCTAAGAGGAGACATCACTTCTTTACGATCGATTCCATATACTTCAAACATACACACACAGTATATGGGATGATCACAGATAACAACTTCATATCACAGGTCAAACTCTAGAAGGCAGGAATTAATCAGAAATATATATAAAGCACCTCTTACCCGAGAGAGGTTTCACATAAACGACGACTCGAAGGGCGTCTACAACTGTTAAACCTGTGAAACAACAGCAGAAACAAATTGAAAACCCTGGAGATGGCAACCTAACCATCTTCTCAAGAAAAACACGCAACCCATACGTGTGACCATGAAGGACAAACTTGCAAATAGACATCCACTTGCGCAAAATCAGCATTTTAGAAACCTTCGATTTTAGTCTCACCTGCAACAAATTCGGAATTGAATTCCGTAAGTACTTTCGTACTTGCAAGTCACATTTATATACTCATCCCATGTTAATTTCAGCAAGGCTATTAATCAGAAATCAATTACTAACATGTAGGTCACCATGGCATGATAAACAACAACATGGACAATATTGATAAAACAATATCAACAAATATCACATGAACAAGTTTATCTTCAGATCTGAATATGAATCAATTCAACCAAGAACTTCATACCCAATAATCACATCAAGTCAAACAAGCTTGGGGTGATTTAAAGATAGTCAAACAAGACTATATCAAATGTTCTGAGCAAACCAAACAAGGTTTGACCAAGGGAAGTACTTCCGGAATGCCGTTAGTCCGAGGTTGGCCGACCTCGACTACCCGAGCATTGCGGCAAGTCTTCCACCGTGGGTGACAGGTAAAGCCCTACGACACCGGCATCGAATCAGGTTAAATCCACCTGATTGATCCATCTGTAGGTGACAGTACCCCGGCGCTCACAACTCACAATTAGGGTTTCATATTGCATTAGTCCGATTAAAAGATCCTCGCTGATCTTGCCACAATCAAACCTAGCAATACTAGTGATTCGCCATCACCTTCACATTGCAACCATTACGACAATACAAGCTAGCAATTAACCTTAATCAATAGCAAGGCATGAAATAAACTTAAGGGAATCTTAGCGAGTATTTTTGTGAACTTGCCTTGTTGCTTGGTGAAGTATGGTGATCATACTCAAGAATTCAATAATACCCGAAACACCGGTAAGAAGCAAATGACCTCCAACAAAGGAAAAGCAAACCTAAGAAGCTAATTCGAAAATGACGGAGATGTATGGATGTAATTAACATGAATGCATTCAATTGTTGAGATATGCAACTAAGATGGATGTGCGAGCATGATAACACGATTATATGCCAGTACTTAGATGAGTTATGACGTTAGTCATTTTAATCTTTACCGTTAAGCTAGATTCTCTAGCATACATTATTAAACCTAAAGGTGCAATTTAAATCATTTCTGAAATGTATAACTATAATATCATGCAAAATAGTGGCAATCATTAAATTCTACAAGTTGAATCAAAGTTAGCATTTCCTGTCTTCTTCTCAGTAAAGACTATCAGATTAAATATCCTTATATCAACTTAAAATATTCCTACTTGACATGTAGAGTCAAGTTGATATACCCTCCCCTTTTTCTTATTTATCTTCCTTAGTATTGCAAGGTGGGTTCAATCTGCCATACCAGGAAAACTAACTAGAAGAGTGTACCCATTATGCTAACCCGTGACTAATTGTATTGGCATTAAGTAGCTCCCTTATATTGGTCATTAACTTAATAGATCATTGTTAGTTTCTTAAGGTTGCTAATTGACCACTGGAGTATTATTAATTAGACGCAACAGATCATGGTTGCATTAGCTAGTTATTGTATGCGTGTATAGGTATAAATCTCACTAAGGACCAAAGATCAAATTTAGCAGCTGTGTCTCTACGGCAAGCCTAGTGATTAGTATCTCCATGTGGTAATTAGCGGGTTGATTAACCGACCATTAGTTACTTTTAGTCACTAAGTTATTATTGAGCTGGACTTGGATTAGGATTTGGCTGAAGTCAACATCTCATGCCATTGGTGCACGACATACTGGTTTAGCTAACCCTTGGGGAAATAAGTTGTTATAGTAGCAATTGGTGGTAGTCAGCTCCTGATATGAAATTCAAGTTAAGTTGGATTAACCAATGAGTGACAACTAGTCTATTAGAGATGCTAATGATCGAATCAACTGTACCATCCTGCCATACATTTAGTTGATGCCTCAACTCGTAACTACCACAGTGAACAACCTTCAGATATATATGTATATACGCTCGGTGTTTGGATCAGATGGTTGAATTTAGTCCTTTGATCTAAAAGGTATTTTCGCAGCATACGATTATTGAAGTGTTGCTGACGCCCTAACCCTTACTAATCACAGTCATTAGTATAACCGTCGGCCAACAATACAACCAACCGTTGTTAAAACAAAATATCAGCCAATTAGCCATCTTGACCTGATTAGTCGGCAACCAGCATAGTGCATAAGTTATATCCATCACCGCTAACATGTATTTGGAATTATTAGCTTATTGAGTAGAACCATACTAGAAAAGGTTAAATCTATCCTAACCTTTACCATTGCTAGTGTTGGTTATCATTATTCGTGGGTTTCTCGCTCCTGCTGTCATTAGAGAGTTGAAGGGTGGGTTAGGAATGTCTTTTCGGGTACTTTGCCCCACGGTATGATTAGTCGTCCATCGGTGATGTCTCAATTGGACGGACGGCATAAAACGGTTGTTATGAATTCGTTAATCATGAGCCATCTATGCCAAACAACAGTGCACTAACTAACTCAACTAAATTCCTAAGCATGTTTAACCAGACCTAAACTTGCTTCAATTAGTTATCCGTTGAGCAATTAACCGGTTATTAAAAATGTTAGAACATCACTGATTTGGGTTAACATGAGTTACCCTGGGTAATTGAGCATAATGATCACAGTTGATGTTCACCAATGCATCAAATTGTCAGCCAAACCTTAACTAATAGTTATAGTAAAGCAGTGTACTAGTCAGCAACTAACCATGCAGATTCTTGACTAATTCGAAAGATCACTGAAGCCTATTCAAAAGATGGCACATGAGAGGGGGAGAAAAAGGTGCGACGCAGGTGGAGTTAGTCTCACCCCGGGATATCCGAGGAGATGGGCTTGGACGTTGGGGGCGATGGAGCTGTAGTCAAGGCTTGAGCACAGAAATGGGGAGCTTGGAGCGGCGGCGCTGCAACAGGTGAAGGAGACACGGGCGGAGGGGAGCTGCAGCCAGCGAGGTCGATGTCGGCGGGTCTGGAGCTCGGTGGCGCTTGGGTTGAAAAGAGGGAGGCAGAGCCTGGCGCGCCGGACTTGAGGAAGGCGCCGGGGGCGACGGTGCTCGGGTTTGGTGACGAGGCGGAGCACGGGGCACCTGCAACAGAGAGGCCCGAGGTGACCGGCGGTAGGGAAGAAGCGACGCGGGAGCGGTGACCTGTGAGGTGGCGTGACACTCCGGTCAAGAAACCGAGGGGAGCTCGGGGCGCGCGGTGGCGAGCGGGACCAGATGAGGGCGGCGGCAGAGATTTCCAGAGGAGGCGGAGGCGCACCGATGGGAGGGCGGCGATGGAGGAGAGCTCTGGTGGGGACGCGTCAGAGCAACCAAGGGCGGGGCTCCGGTGTGTGCTAATGGGGGAGAAAGGAAGTGGCCGGCGGTATGCGGATGAGGCAACGGCTCGGGTCCGTTGGTTGGCGCTAGGGCAGAGGCGACGGGAGGCGGAGAAAGGCGCGGCGGCAGCGGCAAGCAGGAGCTTCACACGGGTGGCGCCTGGCTCGGATGCGACAGGAGCTAGGCGGGGCAAAGGAAGAACGGCGGGGAGGCGCGGCGGCGTAGTGCTCGGAGCTGGGGCAGACGCCGTCGGTGGCGGCGGCGCACAGCTGGAAATGGAGTGCCCCGTCGGGGGCGGCGCTCGGCGGGAGGATCTGGTGGCTTTGGAGGAATCGGAGGATAGGGGCAGAAGAAAAAGAAGTGGCCGGCGGGCTTGCTACGTGGAGGAGATGGCCTGCCGGCAGGCTGCTAGTGCTGGACGCGTGCCCAGCCACGCGGCGGCGGGGCGCTGCGGATGGGTCCCGCTCGGCAGAGGGAGTGGCACGGCGGCGCGCCTGGGAAGGAGGCGAGCGTGCGGGCGTGCTGGGGAAGAAGGGGAGATGGCCCAAGGCCCGCTCGGGAATGGAAGAAGGAGAAGCTGGGCCGGCGGCCCAGCACGAGGAGGAAAAGTAGAAATTCTTATTTTCTTGTTTTTCTGTGTTTGATTGCTTTGTAAACTAAAATTTGAGGAAACAATAATTCAATAAAGATTTTGAAAATTTAGAAAGGGTATGTACAGAACCTTTAGGTTACCTGCACTCCTCTAACTTTTGAAATTAAATTAATCACACTTAAACTCTAACTTTTGACTCTGGAATAATACATCAAAAGGAACTTTGGGCTAAAATTCATTTGAGTAGGTCTCAACCTTTGCCCAAATTTCCTACTTAACCTGGTTCTTATTCACTTTAATAGATTTTGGACCTACCCGAGAATAGGAGTTTCAGAAAGATCTTTAGGTTGAGTTATACAAGTAAATTTTAATTGAAACATCAAAAGTGTTTAAGCTGGTACTTTGAGTAGCTTATAAATTGGTTAAGATCTTTTTGTACTTAGCTCTCTAAATCTTGGTAGAGTTGATGCCAGAGCAACCTTTTAAGGTCTTAATGGTGAGATGCAAGAATCTACATGTATGCATGAGTTGAAAAATTGTTTTTTTTGTTTAACCCTTGAGCCTGCCGATCTCAAGTTAAATCATCCCTTAACAAGAGGGTCTTTACACACCCCGCTCCAAACCCTAGAATGCGCCGCCCCAAACCGTCCACGATCCAGATCTAGCCCCAAATTAAAAGGAAATGCAAATCACCTGGGACGCCTGCGCTTGAGCTGCCGCCACCGAGGTCGAACGGAGATGGATTCACCGGGGAGGAAGGCTCCGAGCTGCGGCGCGAATGGGGAAAAGGAGGCGCGAGCGGGGCGGTTGGGATTTGGGCACCGGGATCTCGGTCCCCATCGATGGGAAGTCGGGGGAGAGGGAAGGGAAGTGCGACAGTGTTGAGAAGCCGAGAGGGAGGTGGGTTGGAGCTCGGTTTTGGCCGGGAGTGCCCAAATTTGGGGATAGGGAGTTGAGAGGGAGGTCGGTTGGAGATGGCCTAATTAGTCCCCTCTCGCGGCCCATCGAGTCTCCTGAAAGTGCAGAGGGAGGACCCCACATGTCTTCCCGCTCCCGGTCTTTTCAAGATGAAAGATGAAAATGAGAGAGCTTAGTCAATTGTTCCCAATAACCAGTTATAGAAAAATCACCTGGCCGTAGGCAAATAACAAGTGTCCGAACTTTTTACTCTCAGCCGTACAAGTTTTGCACTGGTCCGTAGCAGAACATATTAGGCGGCTGGGTTGGCTGCATGGCTGCACAGTCTGGACATATTTATTGCATTGATTTTTTTTCAATTCCTATGGTCATATCTTTGGGGAAAAAATAACTTGAGAAGGAAAGAGGTAAGCATCGTTCAATAATGTAACCAGTTTTCATTCAATTAGGTGGTTAAGAACCAGCCAAGTTTTAATAAGTGAATAAGCTCTAGGTACAACGCGATAGACTCGACAAAATCGATAGTCCTCGTGTACTCGGCGTTTTAATATCTCCAGCATCCATGGCATTTGAGCATCTAATCTAATAATATGAATCGTGCGGAAAAAGGTCTCTCCTCAGAGCTTTGGAATTTTTGGTCGTGTGATTCGCTTTGCCTGCTGCTGCCGGCTGATCTCCACTGTTTGTTTTCACTGTGTTCTTGGCCGTGCCTCCATTACCTCCTGTTCTCATCGCTCGCTTCTCGGGCCCGTGTGCCTACCGATGGGACCCAGAACCTGCATGACCCGCTGCGGACCATCTCTCTTGCTTGGGTGTTGGGTGGATTTTCGGAGTGAGACGAGGTGGATGACCTTGTGGATTGGCCAGGTTCTCAAGGGCATTGGTGGAATTTTGTGTCGCTTCGAGCCAAGCCCAGCCATCGCACCTGGCATCATGATACCCATCCCCAACTTGGGATAGGGTTGGCGCGACAAAGCATATCGAAAGTAAGAGAAGAGGAGGCGGCTCACCACTTGTAGAAGTAGGGATGGTGCCTCAACCACCAACGGTGACAACAATGAGGAAGGTCTGTCTTCGCAAAAAAAATAAAATGAGGAAGGTCTGTACTTACCCCTTTAGTAGTAAATATGGTTCAGATGCATTTTTCTATAAAGTTTTTGTTGTGAACATGGCATGTTGCAAAAAATTTCCATACCAACTAGGTACAATTATCATTTAGTGATGCTCTCATGGTATTTGCATAGTAGATTCCCATTTATTGCAGTGCAGAGTGCTAGCAAGCTACATTGCAGAGTAAGAGTTCAGATGATGCGCTGGTAGATTCAAAAACAGGAAGGATCAATCCTCTTCCAAGGTTCAATCTATGTTTCTTTCTTCCAAAGTTCATCTTCCTTGGAAAGGAAGGATTGATTCTCTTTCTAGATGTGTTCTCTTTTTTTCTCATATTAAGCTTGCATGTTTGTATTGTTCTTCCGTTTTGCTTTTGAGAATTATACATGTTTTATGTTTCCATCTTTCTCTCTTTTAGTATTCACGCAAACTCTGAACAACAGTTTGTTTTTCGTTGGAATGGTTAGTACATTTCCTTGCAATTCACTACTACAGATAGCATTTAACGGGACGCCCCTTGTACAGACGGCAAGCGGGAGACGTCTGTACAATTCTTATCACAGACGGCTCCCAACACCAACCGTCTGCACAAATCACTACCAAGGATGGGGAAAACGCGGAACGGCACAATACAGACAGTTCCCACACGGAACCGTCTGCACTAACCCGTACAGTACAGACGGCTCCCACACGGAACCGTCTGCACAAATAGTACAGACGGTCCCAGTTGGGAGCCGTCTGCACTAATCCATACAGTACAGACGGCTCCCAACCGGTACCGTCTGTACTAATTCCACAGACGGTCCCAGTTGGGAGCCATCTGCACTAACACATACAGTACAGACGGTCCCAGTTAGGAGCCGTCTGCGTTATTTGTGCGGACGGTTCCCTATTTGGAGCCGTCTGCACTAAAGCTCACTCCCTCACTCCCACTCCCAGCCGAGCTTCGAGTCCTGCGGAACCTCGAGCCGCCCGCAAGCGCCGCCGCCGACCGGAGCTCGTGCCACCCGCCGCCGACCTCCCCAAGCCACCGCCGCCACCCGCCGACGCTCTACCGCCGCCGCCAGGCCAGCCCCCGAAGCTTCCCCGCCTCGCCGCCTCCCTCGCCGCCGCCTGCCTCGCCGCGCCGCCTCCCAGTAAGCCGCCGCGCCCCGTCCTCCCTCCTCCATCCGCGCCGCTTCCCGCGCCACCGCCGCTTGCCGCCGCGGTCGATCGAGCTCGGCCGGTGTCCCGGCCGATCGACCGCCGGCCCTCAGGAAAAAAAATAAAAATAAAAATAAAAATAAAAATATGACCAGTGGGACCCACCTGTCAGGGCCTACTATTTTTGAATTTAGTTATTTATTATTTTTACTGAGGAAAAGATCAAAAAGAGTATTTAAATATTTAAATCTTATAAAAATCATAGAAAATTCATTATTAGTCAGAAAAATGCAAATAATATATCAAAATGTTCAGAAAAATAAGATCTATGCAATTATGGCATTTTCACTCGTGTTTGCATTGTAGAAAAAATAAAATTGATTAAAAACTCAAATTAGGGTTTCCGGAACCGCCGGAGAAATTCGGATCGCGATATTTTCAGCGTCCGGACTCCGATTAAATTGATTACATTTGCATTAGTCTTTATTTTATGTCCTCTATTCCATGACATGCATTTCATCTCATGCCGATGTTCCGCATCTTGATATTTATGTTTATACCCTTAAACCCTTAAATTGCAGTACGATTTCTACATAAGCTCCTTTTTTTCGATGAGAAGCTAGGTGGCTTTCTTTTATTATGTCAATTTAACACTAATTTCCTTGTTGTGCAGCGCGTGTAACCAGATGGATCGGGTGTGGATGTACGGTTCTCGTACGAACCAAGCGTACCTTGATGGTGTGACAAATTTTCTTAGAGTCGCCGAGGAGGATAGGTTAAAGAAGGGTGTTGAATTTACATATTGTCCTTGTTGCGACTGTAGAAATGAGAGATCATTTCTCGGACACAACTCAGCCCTACAGATCCAAGCGCACTTGATTATTAGGGGCTTCAAACCGGACTACACGTGTTGGACCAAACATGGTGAAGAGCAGAACATGTTACACGAAGACGTTGGCACCGTCCAAGAACCCGAAGTCAACGAAAGGAGAGAAGATGACGACGAAGTAGGTGCAGATGATGATTGTGGCCGCCATGAGGAAGTACGTACAGACGATGATTGTGGTGGCGCAGAGGACGATGATAGGTTGGATCAGATGCTGCGCGATGCTGACGTGAACTTTAATACTGAGAGAGACCTAAACAAGTTCATGTACTTGATTGAGGACTCAGAAAAACCTTTGTTTCCGGGTTGCAAGCCGAAATACACAAAGCTGTCGTCCGTGCTCGAGCTGCTTAAATTGAAAGCAAGCTATGGTTGGTCAGACAAGAGTTTCACGGCGCTCCTAGGTCTCTTCTCGGAGATGCTTCCGGATGGTAACGAGCTGCCCAAAAACACATACCGAGCAAAGCAGGTGGTTTGTCCACTGGGGATGGAGGTAGAAAGGATACATGCATGTTCGAACGGCTGTATCTTGTACCGGAATGAATTATCGAACTCGCGTTCATGTCCAGTGTGCAAAGCATCTCGCTACAAGCGTAAGAGCCAACCAGACGACGGCGAGTCTTTCATCGAGGCGAAGAAAGGAGTTCCCGCTAAGGTGGTGTGGTATCTGCCCGTAATTCCACGTCTGAAGCGTCTGTTCGCGAACCCAAAAGAGGCTAAATTGTTGTGCTGGCACTCGGAGGACCGTAAGAAAGATGGAAAGCTAAGACACCCTGCCGATTCCGCGCAGTGGAGAAACATCGACATGATCTTCGAACACTTCGGTGCGGAGCCGAGAAATATAAGGTTTGCGTTGAGCACGGACGGAATGAATCCTTTCGGCAACATGAGCAGCTGGCACAGCACTTGGCCAGTTGCTCTTAGTATGTACAACCTACCACCTTGGCTGTGTATGAAGCGGAAGTACATCATGATGTCACTGCTTATCCAAGGGCCGAAGCAACCCGGGAATGATATCGACGTCTACCTAAGACCTTTGGTGGAAGATCTGAAAACACTGTGGAATGAAGGGGTACAGGTATGGGATGCGTACAAACAGGAGAACTTCACCCTACACGCCATGTTGTTCTGCACGGTCAATGATTTGCCTGCCCTACGTAACCTTTCGGGCCAGAGTAAAGAACCAGACAAGGCTTGCTCTCAGTGCTTGGATGGTACCACGAGTAGGTGGCTGGCCCACTCCCGTAAGACGGTATTCATGCGCCACCGTAGGTTCCTTAAGAGGAATCACCCGTACCGCAATATGATGGAACAATTTGACGGGACGAGGGAGAGAGCTTTATGTCCAAGGCATTTGTCGGAGTATTATTCCGGCAATACTAATTATGGGGCGGCGTGAGCACAGCAAATCAGGATGGCTGCACACGGGAGACAAGATTTAGACAGGTTCGGGCCCTCTCGGAGAGGTAATACCCTACGTCCTGTGTTTGGTGGCTGGTATTGCTGTATCCCGAGTGCCGCAGGCCCTAGAGAATCGATCTCGAAGGGGCCTGAGCTATGAAACAGTGGAGATGATGCTGGATGTAAAGGCGATGCCGATCGGAGGTCCCCTACCGAGCCTTATATAACCGGCCGGAGTAGGGTTACAGAGTCCGGATCGGGTTAACAGATATGTTTCCTATTCGGTTACAACCAATTCCGGGTAGCCGGACTGGTACTAGTCCTTGTCTTGTACTCCACGTCGGTGAGTCGCCCCCGTGTTGTAGTCGGACTCCGAGTAGTCGGCCCGGCCCATCCCGTGGCCGGGAGGCCGGATTCGTCCTCCTTGGTGATACCCGGGTGGCATATCACCATCAGCATTACAGCGGGCAAGAGGTGTACAATATGGTTAAGGATATCGATGTTGTCCTTGGAAAGAGCGGTCAAAAAGTGAAGGCCAGTGGCATGTGGAAGAAGAAATCAATATTTTGGGAGTTATCCTACTGGCGGCACCTTGAAGTTCGCCACTGCATCGACGTTATGCACGTAGAGAAGAACGTGTGTGACAGCCTGATTGATCTCTTACTTAATATTCCAGGGAAGACGAAGGACGGCCTCAATGCACGTCTCGACTTAGTAGACATGGAGATCAGGCCCAAGCTGGCACTTGAGCCCTCCCAACAAGGCAGAACAAGGCTTCCTCTGGCCTGCTATAACCTGAAAAAGGCCGAGAGGACCGAACTATGCCGGTGCTTGCAAGGTGTGAAAGTTCCGTCCGGTTACTCCGCCAACATCTCGAAACTTGTTTCGATGGAAGATCTAAAATTAGTTGGTATGAAGTCCCATGATTGCCATGTGTTGATGACACAGATGCTTCCTGTTGCAATCCGAAATATCCAGCCGAGCTATCTCCGAGACACAATCATTAGGCTATGTTACTTCTTCAACACAATCTCTCAGAAGGTCATCGATCCCGAAGCACTAGATGCGTTGCAGGCCGATGTGGTGAAGACATTATGTCATCTTGAGATGTACTTTCCTCCGTCGTTTTTTGATATCATGGTCCATGTTACCGTCCACCTCGTGAGAGAGATAAAGATCTGTGGACCGGTATTTCTACGTCAGATGTACCCGTTTGAGCGGTACATCGGAATTCTCAAGCAGTACGTACGAAATAGATCTCATCCAGAGGGCAGCCTCGTCGAAGGTTACACAACCGAAGAGGTGGTCGAGTTCTATATCGATTACATGGAATAGCTCAAACCAATAGGTGTGCCTACGTCTCGCCACGAGGGGAGACTGGACGGCAAAGGGACCATTGGAAGGAAAACACTCATTCCTGACTACGCGTCGTTATCTCAAGCCCATTTCGTAATCCTGCAACACATGACTGAAGTAGCCCCGTATATAAACATGCATAAGGACGAGCTACGCAGAGAGAATCCAGGCCGTACGGAGGCTTGGCTTACCAGACAGCACAACCGCAGCTTCAACAACTGGTTGCAGGTTCGAAGTGTTAATAGTACAACAGAGGAGAATATTGGCTGGTTGGCTAGATGGCCAAGTCACACAATCCTAAAATTTGAAGCATACGACATAAATGGGTACACCTTTTATACCAGAGCACAGGATACGAAGAGCACGGTACAAAACAGCAGTGTCCGCATAGATGCCTTCCAGAACAAACGTGGGGTGTGTGTGTACTACGGCCACATTGAGGAGATCTGGGAACTCGACTACGTACGTTTCAAGATCCCCCTCTTCCGGTGCCGTTGGGTCGCACTCTCAAGTGTTAAGGTCGACAAGTACAGCACGACTACAGTGGACCTCGAACGTGCCGCATACAAAGATGAACCATTTGTACTCGCTAAGCAAGCTGTTCAAGTCTTTTATGTCCAAGACCCGGCAAACCAGAAACTTCACGTAGTCCTTCAGGGGAAAAGAAGGATTGTCGGAGTTGAGAATGTCGTGGACGAAGAAGAGTACAATCAATTTGATGAGTTCCCTCTTGGAGACGACACCCCGCTCAACGAAGAACAACTACCGATCGGGGCCACCTGCTATCTGCGCGTCGATCATCAAGAAGGGCTGGTTGTCAAAAGAGATTAGGTTATTTTCTCTAATGTAACCCGATTGTTATGTATCGCCAACAGGGTTTTCTGTATGAACTATTAATGCAATAATAGGTTTGCAGATTTTGAGTTACAGTAATATGAATGAGACCTACACCATGTGATAGTACGTACGAAACCATAAATTTACATAAAAAAATCTTGTCGTTAGTTACGAATTTTACAAGTTTATGGGTGTAAGGGCATTTTCAAACTTTTCCATAACAGTAACATGAATAACAGTTATACCATAAAATTGTACAGATTAAAATATGAATTTACAAAAAAAGTTCAACTCAATTGGAATTCATATGAATTTTCTATGATTTTTAGAAGTTTAAATCATTTCTAGTAATAAATCAATAACATGAAAGTCATGACAAGTGGGACCGTAGGTCATCTCGGGCAAAATCTTAGTGCAGACAGCTCGTAGTATAGATCCGTCTGCACTAACATAGCAGGGTCCCGCCTGCAATATTAGTCCAGACGGCTCCATAGTGAGAACCGTCAGCACTATTGTTACTCCAGACGGCTCCATAGTGAGAACCGTCGGCACTATTGTTAGTCCAGACGGCTCCATAGTGAGAACCGTCTGCACTAATGTAGTAGGGTCCCGCCTGCAATATTAGTCCAGACGGTTCCGTAGTGAGAACCATCGGCACTATTGCTAGTCCAGACGGCTCCATAGTTAGAACCGTCCGCACTAATGTTAGTCCGGACGGCTCCATAGTGAGAACCGTCTGGACTATTAGTCCGGACGGTTCTCTTTTCCGGACCGTCTGGAATAGCCTCTATAATAAATCCCCTCTTTCCAAAGCCGCGCTCCAGTTTCAATTTTCGCTAAGTGCCCTAGCCTGTCGCGCCCGAAGCCCTCTGCCCCGACGACGCCGCCGCCGCCCCGACGCCATCCCTCTGCCCCGACGACGCTGCCGCCGCCTTCCCAACGCCATCCCTCTGCCCCGACGAGCTCCGCCGCCGCCGAGCTCCCCGCCCCCGAGCTCCCCTGACCGTCGGCCTCCTCCGATCACCTCCTCGAGCTCCCCTGACCGTCGGCCTCACCGACGACCCCCGAGCTCCTCGTCCTCCTCCCCAACGCTCCAGATCTTCAAAGGTACTAGGGTCCCCGAGCACCTCCTCCTCCCTGTTCTTGTTTTCTTTGTTTTTTTCAAGTTTCCAAGGTTAGGGCGCCCATAGCCAGTGGTCGGTAGCTACCTCTGGAGAGATCAAACACGAAGACCAGCAAGGAAT
Organism: Stipa capillata; assembly: GCA_019208055.1. Classification (NCBI taxonomy): domain Eukaryota; kingdom Viridiplantae; phylum Streptophyta; class Magnoliopsida; order Poales; family Poaceae; genus Stipa; species Stipa capillata. Next base: position 98,321 of record JAGXJF010001365.1, read on the forward strand.
CATAAGGAACTCAAGAGGAGGAGCCGAAACAGTGTTTGCCAGTTTGTTGTTCATGGAAAAAGGGGGTGGCTGAAGTGCTTGTAGGGCAAGAATGTGCTCCGTCTGCAAGAAGAACAATCTATTTATGTTTTGTGGAATGACTAATATCAGTATAAGATAGTGACAGGGCAATGAAAACTTTTGCTGAAGTGTTAAAATTCTATTGTCCTATGATGTACTCATGTAGCTCGTTTTTTCTTTAGATCATGACTCCATACCAGAAGTTCAATGAACTTGTGAATAGTCAAAAAGCTGTAAATATGCCTCCTCCGATCACCTCCTCAAGTTAGAACAATGCAATCATGTGGATAAAACGATATCGACATACATAGCTTTCTATTTTAGGTATGATATTAGTATAGTCTACTTATATTAAGGTTTACATGAGTTCAGAAAAGGGTAATCACAAGAAACCAAGCTCTTGTTAATTGTATAATGCTTGTGATTTTGTGAAGTAAGCATTGATTTTGTTTGCCCAGTGATGTTAGTACGTACCAAAATTAGGAGTGTTGAGCACATAGCAATGCATTGTTCAGTGAACTATGATCCAAAGTTGCAAAAAATTAAAACAAAGGCTGTTTTTCATGTTCCATTTTCTCCTATATGGTATTTGTGGGGGAAAAATCTCCTATAGAGTAAGGGTAGCATTGCCTTTTGACTTACTGAGCTTGCCATTGCTGTTGCTTCCAGCACCTGATCCTTATCATTATCATTCTTGGCATATTTGGAAACAAAGGAAACAAAGAAAGATAGCTAGTACACTCGAAGCGAAAGAATGTCTAACTAGACAGAAAAAGACTAGAGTTAGAGTTAGAGAAGAGTGAATTTGACGCAAGGAGAACGAACTACGACTATAATTGACGTATATACACTTAGCACTGATGAGAAAAAGAGAGAAAAGAGACTGAAGATTACAGCTAAAACAAACATACAGCATGCGATAAGAAGAAGTTAAACAAGCATAAAGCTAATACAAAATGAAAAGTTAGATAACTAAAGAAAGAACATGAAGTATAAACGCTAAAGCTGTAAATGAATAAAGAAAGAATAGACACACACGAGAGACTTTAGAGTAATAGAGAGAAGACGAGTAGAGATAGACCATTAAAGCGAACGTTACTAGTATTGAACTATACACAAGAGAGTATAGACACTTAGCACGATGAGACAAATACCCAACAAAAGCCGGAGGCAAAGACATCTTGCCACCGTCATATATAACTCATGTAGCCCTCATGTATTTATGATGAGATTACGAACATTAGCACTATTTTGTCGTGTCGTTGTACTGGATGGCAAAGGGTTATATATTTGCACATTGGGCTCGGTTAGGGTTGCAAGAACTTTCTTAGTCTAGCTAGAGTTCATGTGTCTTTATACGAAAATGTCTGGAATCTTGTCGTGTACTGCATATCTGAATTTTTCGTCTTTTGAAGATGGCGTCTGGAGGAGATGAACGTGAACTGCCGGTGGCCTCTTCTCCTCGACAAGATGAGCCGCACATGTCTCCTCAACCGGCTGCACCTGAGCCCTCCGAACATGCAGAAGCCTCGTCTCATGAGCAAACCGAAGAATCGGGTGGGCAGAAGCGAAAGCGAGGTGGCCGAGGCAAAAATAAAATGCCCACGGGTCACTACACGATAACTCATGTCAGCGATGAGGGTGTGCCCATATTGCCGCAGCAGGCTCAGGCGGCATTCCGTAGTGCGTGCGCCTCACTGGCGAGGACGAAGGTCCGGATAATGTACGCCAGCTGGCCGTCAGTGCCGGATAACGAGAAAGAGCTCCTGTGGAGCACAATCAAATCTCAGTTCGACTTCCCCGAAGGTACCGAGTAGGCCGTGGAAAGACAGGCAAAAGCCAAGATGGGCAAGGCGTGGAAGACCTTCAAGAGCGAGCTCTACAACGCGTACATCAAGAATGATCTTATGCCCTACAGGCAGGACCCGAAGACTTACGGGTTCTTGGAGGATCAATGGGCAAAATTTGTGGAGAGGTGCACGTCAGAGGAATTTGTGCAGAAGATTCAGGCAAACAGGGCCCGCCAGGCATGCAACGTTCACCTCCACAGGCTCGGAAGCGGTGGGTACACGCGCAAAGAGCTGGAATGGAGAACAGAGGACGAGCGGGCGTCTCAGGAGAGTCGCGACACACTGTTCTCCCAGATCCCAGAGAGGCGGGCCCGGAACTGGTATCGCGCGAGGGCCAACATCTCGGCTAATGGCACCGTCGCCTTCAACAAGCCCGAAACCGTCCAGGTGGCTGAAAACATCATGCGACTGTCAGAACAAGCCGCCCAAGGAACTTTCCAAGCAGCCAGGGAGAAGGACATACTAACCTCGGCTCTGGGAAACAAAGAGCACCCGGGTCGAACGCGTGGCGTGGGGGTTACGGTTCCATGGAAGATGGAATTCCCCGACGATGCGGGTTCGTACAGGAGTCGGAGGAGAACGAAAGCAGAGCGGGAGGCAGCCGAGCGTGAAAGGATGAAGAAAGAGCTGATGGAAGAAATATATGCAAGCCTGGAACAGAGGATCGATGCGAGGGTCGAAGAACGGGTACGACAGTTAAGGCAGGAGGATGCAGCCGCCGCGGCCGACCGCAGCCCCGCAGGCTCATCCCCACATGCTCGGCGCAGGAGTAGCTGCGCATCCGTGGAAGACGTCCACGAACAAGCCGCTCATGAGCACATTCTGGAAGACGACCGTGCCGATGACTTTCATGTCGAGCCGATCCCTCCTGAAGACGACGTCATCGAAAGATTCCCTGTCGACGACATTACGATTGTAACTAGCTGCAAGCTCCTCGTGCCCAGCTGTTTTGGCCCCACTGACATGATTGAGGCTGGCACCGGGTTAGCATTTCCATATTATGAAGACACGAGGGTGCACCAAGTTCCGTTAGCGGCGGGTTACGGCCCCTGTCTCCAGTACGTTACGGTCCGGATTTCTCACTCCGTGCTCCTCCACCGAAGGTGAAATCCGCTTCAGCACAATCCAGGCAATCTAGCAGATCTAGCCAGCAGATTGCCAAAACGACTCCTCAATCTCAGCGTAGGGCCACAAGAAATAGCACGAAGTCGGCCAAGGGCAAAGAGGTAGACGAAGAGCCCGAGATAAGAGTCTACACGGAAAGGCAGCCGCTAGTGACACGGGCGGCGTTAGAACGACTTGGTTGGGCAGCTCAGATTGTGCACGAATTTTACATGAAGAGGTCCAACGAGGAGAGAGCGCTTCCTCAGAATATCTGCGCCATGTACAAGCGGCAACATTTCCTCCATCCAGGTGGAACCTTTACCATCGAGTTCTTGGATTTAGCCGACCTGTACCGTCATGACGCCCTCGATGTCAGCCTATTAAGATGCTGGACACTGTAAGTGTTCTCAATCACTGTTTAAGCTAACTACATTGCCTAACTTATTGATACGCTCTTTCAATGACATTACTTCTATGTGTAGACATATGATTCAAGAGGCTAGGACAAAAAATCCTAATATCGGATTCCTCGATCCACAAGTGGTCGTATGTACAATGGTCCAATTCCAGCCGAACGAGGTCGAGGAATACATTGCGGACGTCATGCTCATTCACTCTACTAAGCGCGTCATTCTTCTGCCGTACAACTATGACTTCCACTGGATGCTCGTCGTGCTCGAGCCAGACTATCTACATGCCACGTACTTCGACTCCAGGGACTACCCACCAGAGAAGTACGCAAATTTGACGAAGGTGCTCGACGGGGCGTTCAAGAAGTATGTTGACAAGGGGGGCTTGTGAAAACACCACGAACCGAACCGAGACACCGATTTCATTTCCCGGTAATAATTCCTCCCTCGCCCAAGAATAATCACCTCGCACGTTCTAATATGTATTCGGTAAAACTAAATTACCCTGCACGTAACCATGATTTCTACAGTGCCACAAGCAGCCACCGGGCAGCAATCTCTGTGGATACTATGTCGCGACATACATGGCGCAGATCGTTCACTCTAGTCCGGTAGAAGTGGCGGTTAGTGTCATTACACTATGTAGTTCCATTTTTCATCGTTCGGACGTCGTGCCTAACCTAGCTATTTAAATTCCTTCTGCAGAGTTTTAAGTTCCCTACAGATGAGCTCGATACGGAGGGCGTCCGCTTTGTTCAAAAATAGTTAATAGCTTTCATTTTTAGAGAGGTGTTGAAGGAAACCGGAGAATTCTATTGTCCTCAAAATGTTTCTCCTCAATGACTTGAGAGTTTTTTTCCCTAGTAATGCATGTGAATGACTTTGTGGTTGAGAATCACGTTTAATGTTTGTTTCTGAATGCTATGTCTAAGATCAATGAGTACATTGTGTATCTGTGCATGTTATGCTTGTGATTGATCACTTTGTTTCTAGCGTTTTCACTGCCGCGCCAGGACCGTTCTACAGTTTAGGAATGCTAAGCCATAACATCTACATGTTGTGTGTCTGTACCGCACCGAGTATCGTTACCCTGCCGCACGGCTGCTGCGATAGCAGGCGGCAACACCGTCGCCCTGCCGCACTGCTGCCGCGGCAGCGGAATCAGCCATTTCCGCTGCCGCGGCAGCAGGTGGCAGCAACGCCGCCTTGCCGCACGGCTGCCGTGGCAGCCGAAACGTATGTTTCTGCTGCCGTAGCAGTAGGCGGCAGCGCCGTCGCCCTGCCGCACGGCTGCCGCGGCAGCCGAAACGTATGTTTCTGCTGCCGTGGCAGCAGGCGGCAGAACCCTCTGTACAACCAGACTGCTACCGCGGCAGCAGAAACGCTTCTTTCTGCTGCCATGGCAGCATGGTTTTCCTGCCACAGCAGTAATACAGACAGTTCCAGGGCTAGAACCGTCTGTACAAATTATTTGTGCAGACGGTTCTGGGTACGGAACCGTCTAGAAAAATGCTTTCGAGTACTGTTCAGTCCATTTGTGCAGACGGTTCTGGACACGAAACCGTCTAGAAAAATGCTTTCACCGTACTGTTCAGTCCATTTGTGCAGACGGTTTTGTGGATGGAGCCGTCTGTACAAATGCTTTCGACATACTGTTCGGTTCATTTGTGCAGACGGTTCATGTGTGCCTACGTCTGTAGTAATTATTTGTACAGACGGTTCAATAACTATCTGCACAAATGATGATTTGTCCTGACTGTTTCGGCCAGACGGTTCGAAAAACCGTCCCGCCCGGTGTTTCCGAACCGTCTGGACAAATCGGTTCTGTAGTAGTGGGCACCCACAAAGATGACGGTGGCATCCTAGAACGCTTTTTCCTGTTCAGAAGTAGCCGTTCCATCAAGCTTGCCAGCCGCCACCTAGTACACGTTCATAGCGGTGAGCCACAAGGTTACTTTAGTTTGCCATCTCTTAAAATGTGGTCCATTAAAAGGACCTAGTTTCAGCGTAGCGGCAAAGCCAGTCATCAAAAATTGCCTAACATATGGTTTGACAAAATAAATTTTTTGGATTGTTGGATTATTAGGCAATTTTTGAATTATATTAATCCATGAAACCATGAAACACGACATGACAAGTATTCTAGAGAACATAGCCACAGAAATATTTCCAATGAAACTCCACATGCTAGTATACTTAATCATCAGAATATTTTAAACAAGCTAGACATGCTAGTATATCTCAATCTCAGCATTTCATCAAATAGCCTAAACATGCTAGTATCTAGCTCATAGCCTAAAGTTGTTACGAATAGAGAGAAGCACAGAACGTACGTGGCGTTCGTTGGGAAGACAGTAGCACCGCTATTGTTGATAGTAATACCACTGTTGTTGCTGTTGTCACCCGCCATGTAGTCGTTCGCTTGATGTAGACGAAGAAGTCGTACCGCAGCACCACCTCGCTCCGATCCAGCAGCGTGAAGTAGTCAAAGAAGGCAAGCCGAACAGTAGTGGACAGTCACGCTGAGCGCTCCCCAAAAACCTTATTCGCCTTCTCCCAGTGCAGGATCTCAAAGGCGAGGGTTCCGAAGGCCTGTCCTCCCGAACAAGTCTTGTGCGAGAGCAGAGCTCTGAGGTACAACCTCTCATCTGTCTGTCTGTGGGAGACTTTATATAGGCATGGTCACGGAAGCCCAAGTGCTTCAACTCCCCGTCAGGAGAGGAAGCAAACGGGCACTCTGTTCGCACGAAATTGGATCCGTGGAACACCTAGGTGATGGGAGTCGCCAACCGCACTTACGTGTGCGATAACCGGATGCTTTTCGAGCAAAGCAACAAAGGATAACTATCGCACTTACGCGTACGACGAGCGATTGCTTTCCGAGCAAAGCAACAAAGATCTTCCTACTTACGTGAGGAAGAACCGACTGTTTTACAGCGCAAAACAGCAAAGATCTACTGCTAAGAAAAGGTAAAAGATAAAAGATAAAAGATTGATCTGATCGATTGTTGGATGCTTCAATCGGCCGTCACCCTTTACATATTTATAGGGCGGCTGGTCTTCCCGTAGGAGATCTGGACTCCTAATCCTAATTGATTACAGATATACAATCTTTCCTTATTCAAAAGGATCCTGACCTATTATACATATAACTTTCCATCGCTCAGGACTCCTTCCCGAGTACGAGACATCTTTCCATACGAACCGAGAGTCTTTCTGAGTTCGTGATCAATTCTTTCCTTTCTGAGACTCTCTCCCTAAGTCTCCGTGTCGGATAAGTCTTGGTGATTCGTCGGGTTGACTTGATTGCGTCGTGGCTTGATTCTGCTGGGATTCGGCTCCGTCCGACTTGTGCCTTCTCGGGGACTTGAGTACTCGGGAACACCAGTACTCGGGGATACGGGCCCGGGTGTTCGGTACTCGGGCGTGCTGGTACTCGGAATTACCAGTACCCGGGACTACCAGTACTCGGGTCCGCTGGCACTCGGGACGCCAGTACTCGGGAACGCGAGTACGAGTGCTCGGGGCTGATGACGCTCAGGGTCGATGACGCTCGGGGTCGATGATGCTCGGGGCGCGAGTGCTCGGAATCACGAGTGCTCGGGGTTGCCGCTGTTGAATGCCCGGAGGTGCCGCTCGTGACTTGATGACGTAGTACTCGGGACATTAGCGCTCGGGGACACCTCCGACTGCTCGGGTCTTCGGGAACTTCTGTGAGTGCCTTCGTACTCGATACATGACGAGTACTCGGGGGAACTGCGGATTGCTCGGGGTGCGAGTACCCGGACCTGCGCTCCAAGGGTTAATGCTAAATCCATAGCGAGTGAATCCATTATTCTAATTTGGCTAGTTGAATAAATCTTAAAGCCAAATCCCACTGCAAGCAAAACCTAATACTTAATTTGGCCAACCGAATAAATCCTTAAGCCAAATTACGCTGTAAACACATGCCCCCCTGCTTTTTGGTATAATTGCATTTACCAAAAACACCGTGACCTACACCATTGCTTAGGTCGATACCTATAAAGGACATATCGGCCAAGATTTTGTTAAGCCATCTGCCACACACTCGGGTAATACCTTTTCAGATATTTTCCATTGAGAGCCTTAGATAACCATTCCCCTTGCAAAGATTCTACAAGATAAGAGTTCCCGGGGACGATCTCGACAACTCTATACGGACCCTCCCAACTCGGCGACCACTTGCCGAATTTGTTGTCCCGAGTTCCAATAGGTAAAATCGTCTTCCATACTAGGTCTCCTATCTGAAACGATTTTTCCTTTACTCTTTTGTTATAAGCCTTAGCAACTCTCAACTTCTCCTTCTCGATCTCTCGTAAGGCTTTCAACCTTTCTTCCGAAACGTCGTCTATCTTATCTATCATCAAATGGCTATAATCCTCAGCCGACAAGTTATCTTGCCTGGCTATTCTAAGAGCTTGTAATTTAACTTCTATGGGTAACACTGCCTCCTGCCCGTACACCAACTCGAATAGCATCACTCGGGTTGCCCCATGCTTGGACACTCGATGGGCCCATAGTGCTTCCGACAGGACTTCATGCCACCTTCTCGGATGTTCCTCAATTTTCTTCTTTATTAACTTGATCAGAGTCTTGTTGCTAGATTCGGCCTATCCATTAGCTTGGGCATAATAAGGCGACGAGTTCAACAACTTGACCCCAAAGGACTCGGCAAACTCACTGAATTGGTGAGACATAAAGGACGCACCCTGATCAGTTGTCAGAGTTTGAGGGATACCGAACCTATGAATGATATGGTCTAGAACAAAGCTAGTCACTTCCTTATGAGTCATATTTCTTAAAGGAACTGCCTCGGTCCATTTGGTGAAATAATCTGTCGCTACGAGGACGAAACGATGACCCTTCGACGAAGCAGGATGTATCTCCCCAATGAAATCTAAACCCCATCCTCTAAATGGCCACGGCTTTATAATAGGGTTCATCTTAGCCGCGGGTACTAACTGTATATTCCCGAACTTCTGGCATGCTTCACATCCTCTATAGTACCGAAAACAATCCTCCAACATAGTCGGCCAATAGAATCCTGCCCTCTTCAGCAACCATTGCATCTTGGGAGCCGACTGATGTGTTCCACATATCCCTTCATGCACTTCTCCCATAGCTACCCTTGACTGGTCGGGATCTAAGCATTTCCATAATACTCCATCTATTGTTCGGCGATACAACTCGTCGTTAAACAAGATGTACTTTACAGCTTGCCGCCGAATTTTCCTATCTCTCGTTTGACTTGGATTTTTCAAGTAATTAACTAAAGGTGCCCTCCAATCATTGACTTCCAAACCGCTTAACGACTCGGCAGCCTGTGTTAAACTGTTGCCCCCCCGAGTCGGTACTGGACCTACACGAACCGGCTTCGACTTCCAGCAAGTCGGCCTGGCCTCTGGCAGCAACGAGCATCGGCTCTCTAGATATGAAAAACTTTCCTCTTCTGACTTGGTACCTGGATGCTTGCTGTGCCAAATAGTTGGCCTTAGAGTTCTCCTCCCTGGGGACGTGATTTATACTAAACGTATCTAAAAGCTTGATTATATCTAAACATCGGTCTAAATAGCTATTCAACAACCCATCAAAGCATTGAAACTCTCCATTGACTTGTTGAACTACTAGCAATGAATCTCCAAAAGCATCTACATCTCTTACACCCATATCTATTAAGCTTTGCAAACCCAACAACAGTGCCTCATACTCTGCCTGGTTATTAGTGCAAGGATACTCTAGTCGGACCGATGACTCATAAATGACATTATTTGGTGAAACTAAAACACTACCAATGCCTTGCCCACTTCTACAAACCGATCCATCAAAGTAAAGCTTCCATGGGCATATGCTAACGTAATTAACATCTTCATCCTTAACCCTATGATCCACAATGAAGTCGGCGACAACTTGACCTTTCATGGCACGCAACGACTCATACGTTAAATCAAACTCTATTAATGCATAAGCCCATTTTCCAATTTGTCCGCTAAGAATCGGTTGTTGCAACATATACTTGATCACATCGACTTGGCAAGACACTATACATGTACTCGAAAGTAAATAATGCCGAAACTTGGTGCATGCGTAAAACAAGGATAAGCATAGCTTCTCGATGAATACGTACCGACTTTCGGCGTCGAGTAGTCGGCGACTCACATATGCGACGATGTGCTCCTTCTTGTCGACTTCTTGAGTTAGCACTGCGCCGAGTACTTTGTTTTGTGCAGCAATGTACAGTCGGAATGGAACTCCCGACTTAGGCGCTCGGAGTATTGGAGGACTCGACAAGTATTTCTTGATACTATTGAAGGCGTCTTGCTGCTCTGCCCCCCAGGTGAACTTGGCTTCGTGTTTTAGCCGAAGAAAGGGACAAACGATTCAATCTTACCCGCCAGGTTAGATATAAATCGTCTTAAGTTATTTATCTTCCCTAATAAACTCTGCACATCCTTCTTGCATGTCGGCTCTCCTAACTTCCTAATGGCTTCTATCTTCTTAGGGTCGATCTCTATACCTCGTTCATGAATTATGAACCCTAAGAACTTTCCGGCCGACATGCCAAACGCACATTTGAGCGGGTTCATCTTCAACCCATACCGACGCATCCTTTCGAAGGCTAGTCGCAAGTCGGCCAAGTGGTGTTCACAGCCGTCCGACTTGACGACGATGTCGTCAATATAGACTTCTAACACAATGCCTAAGAGGTCATGGAAGATTAGGTTCATAGCACGCTGATACGTAGCGCCTGCATTCTTCAAACCGAATGTCATGACAACCCATTCGAACAATCCGACAAAGCCGGGGCAACGAAAGGCAGTTTTAAACATGTCCTCTTCGGCCATAAAGATTTGGTTATATCCGGCATTGCCATCTAAGAAACTAAGCACTTTGTGTCCGGAGGCGTCATCTATCAACATGTCGGCTATGGGCATCGGATACTCATCTTTAGGTGTGGCTTTGTTCAAATCCCTGAAGTCTATACATACCCTAATCTTCCCGGTATTCTTCTTCTCGACCGGCACAATGTTTGAAATCCACTCGGCATACCTGCATGGCCGAATGAACCCTGCCTTCACCAGTCGGTCGACTTCCTCTTTGATGCGATCATACAAGTTAGGGTTGAACCGTCTAGGTGGTTGCTTGTAGGGCCTGAAGCCGGCCTTGATAGGTAACTTATGCTTGACCAGGCTTCAACTCAACCCGGGCATTTCCGTATAATTCCAAGCAAAGTAATCTACAAAATCTTTGAGTAGCGCACATACCTTATTCTTCTGGCCGACTTTCATATTGGCGTTGATGAATGTTAGTCGAGGCACGCCTCCATCGCCAATATCGACTTCTTCAAGTGGGTTGGCCGACGAGAACCCCTGTCCGAGTTTCTCCATGTCATCAAAGTCTTCATAGTTTCATACATATCGTTCCTGCCCGCACGATATTCCTCGGTGTGCCTTTGTAGCCATTTAATGCTATCTTCTTTATTCATTTACAAAGACAAATTGTTAAGCCAAGCTATACAAGCCGGCTGTGCTTGTATCGGTACAAACCCGTCCTTACCGATACTTACATAGTCGTAGTCGGATAAATTCCTACCCGATAGGCACTTCATATCACCGTGTTGCCAATCGACCGTGGTCTCGGCTAAAGCAATGCAAGCCGAGTTGTCTGCTTCAATTACTTCGACATCCTCATCTACCCACTGGATTAAGCACTGATGCATGGTAGAGGGGATGCAACAATTGGCGTGGATCCAATCTCGTCCCAAGAGCATGTTGTACCGGCCTTTGACGTCGACCACGAAGAATGCAGTCGGCAGGGTTTTGCTTCCGACTGTAAGTTCTACCGATAATATGCCCTTGGCCTCGGATAGCTCTCCCGAGAACCCGCTGAGTCCCATGTTTGTCTTCATCAATTCGGACTCCTTTCGGCCTAGCTTGGAGAACACCGAAAGTGGCATGATGTTGACCCCGGCGCCGCCATCAACGAGCATTCGGCCAATCGGTCTCCCGTCGATGTGGCCCTTGATGAACAAAGGCTTCAGATGCTGCCCATGCTCCTCCGGCTTCTTGAATATGCCGGCACTCGGCCCGAGCAGAAGTTCTGCGACTTCCGACTCAGGAGCGCGGAACTCGATCGGCAATTCGAACACCATATTGATGTCCATGTCGGCGGGTATCTCTCCGACATCCTTGCTGGCGGTCTCGTCTTCCTTTGCGATGCGCTTTTCCTTCCAGGTCATCTTCGCGGGCTTCATTGGTCTGGCTTGGTTGAACCATTCGTCGCGCTTCTTCTCGACGAGCTCCGCCCTGAGCTCGAGTGCTCGTAGCCGTTGGACCCTCCGCTTCTGAGAGTGCGTGAGTCCTGTGGGGCACCACTGCGGCTTCGGCTTGGTCCCTGGTTCAACCGACTTGATCTCCTTCACCTGCTGACTCGGCATAGATTCGACGTTTGTCTTCCGCGCGCCGGGTCCCGCTGCATTGCTAGACTCTGGTTTATCCGAATCATTTATGGTGCCAAACCGTACTCGCCGGGTTCCCGCTGGTGGTGCCGAGTTGACTCGCGAACTTACCAACACGGCGGATCGTTGTGGCCGACTTCCTTCGGGAACTCGGACGACACCTGCTTTCTTCGACTCGGATTGGGTCGTCGTGTGATTTTCGAACTCGGCGCGCTTGATCGGTACCCAGACCCGCTTAGTCGGCGAGTTGCTCCGCTGAACTTTCCTTGGAGCTACCAGCCGACTTGGTACGTCGAGTGCCTTGCGCCGAGTGGCGAGTTGGTTCAATGCCCGGGTCCCAGGCTCGAGCCGAGTTCTCTTCCCGTGGGGCTGTTTTCTGCACCCGGACCCGGACGGAATCCAACTCGGCTGAAACATGCCGATTGGCCCAGCTGGATATGGTGCCCAAGGGTTGAAACCCCACGGAGGGTACTGTGGGTGGAAAGCGTGCGCACCTCTCCAGTATACCGGACCTGCAGCGAGGTACGGTGGCTGTACGTAAGGTCCTTCCTGCCAGCATTCGGGGCCACCGAAACCTCGTCGGGGAGGAGTCCTGGGGCGCTTGTTCCCTCCAAGCCGAGTGAACGCATTGTTGGTCGTGTACTTATCCAGCAGCTGTTTTACCGTCGGCTTCGACTTCGCGGCTTGACTCTTTCCTTGATTAACTTTCCAGACGCCGACTTCTGGATTCTTTGGCTTGATCATCTTTGGAGTCGGCGAGGAGTTCGAGTTGATCGTTTTTGGAGTAGGAGAGGGACTCGGCTCGATCATTCTTGGAGCAGCGCTGTCGTCAATGACGACGTTCTTCCCTTTTGTCGACTCGGCCTGCTCCGACCGAATTAACACTTTCTTCTTCTCCAAGTCGATTACGTTGATTGGGAAAGGATCACTGTCAAGTTTCATCTTGGAGCTTTGAGCAAACGTCAATCGTCCGTCATTAATGGCCGATTGCACCTGTCGACGGAACACGTTGCAGTCATTAGTAGCATGAGAAAAAGAGTTATGCCACTTACAATATGCTCTTTTGCCCAATTCGTCCGCCGATGGGAACACGTGCCCTTCCCTTACTCGGATCATATTTCCCTGCAGGAGCATATCAAAAATCTTGTCGCATTTGCTAATATCGAAAGTATACCGAATCTCCTCTTTCCGAGTGGGTGTAGGCCTAAGAGCTGGGCAAGCAAAGGGTTTCGACTTAGGAGTATTAACCCACTCGACAATGCATATGTCAGCGTCGTCCTCACTGTCCGAGCTGTCTTCATATGTTATAACATTGATTGCCGATTTCTCTTTGACTTTGCCCTTAGCATCCCCGAACCGGCTATACGTTTTGACTTTCTTAGCGCGGTTTTCCTACACTACAGCCCTTTGAGCGACTTGGCTAATGCTTAGGAATTCTTGGCCCTCTAGTCGGTCCTTAATATGGGCGAGCAAACCCGCAAAGGCGAGGTCGGCAAGATCTTTTTCATTTATATTTAGGCTAAAGCACTTGTTTTTAACCTCTCTAAATCTTCTAATGTAATCGCAGACCGGCTCATTGTACTTTTGTTTGACCATCGTCAGATCCGAGAGTCTGAGCTCGGTCTCACCGCCGTAAAAGTAATCGTGGAACTGCCGTTCTAATTCTGCCCAAGACGTGATAGACCTAGGAGCCAGCGAGGTGAACCATGTGAAGGCAGTACCCGACAATGACAAGGGAAAGAGCTTTATTCTATAGATATCTGACGTGCCGACTTCACTACTCTGTGCCAAGAATTGCCCTATGTGCTCAAAGGTCGATCTGCTGTCCTCCCCTGTGAACTTGACAAAATCAGGGATCCTGAACCCGCGGGGGTATGGCATGGTGTCGTAGGACTCGGGGTATGGCTTTAGGTACCCACGAGATCCATCCTTAGGTATTACGCCAAGTTCTCTGAGTACTGCGGCGAGTTGATCTTTAAAACTCATATCGGCTAGCGGGGTTCGTGAAGTCGGTTGTGGTAACTCGGGTTGGACTTGTTGCGGGTTAAAATACGTCTCTGGGACCGGCCCATGGGGAACTCCGGTGCCAAGAGGTGGGATAGGTGGTGTGCCGTACGCGACTGTTTGATAGTATGGTTGTGGGATGTTCGTGCTAAGGCTTAGACTTCGGTCGTGATTGGAAGAACTCTGGGGCACCGAAGTCGGATCGACAGAAGTTGTGACCACGGGGGCGACGTCTACCCGATGATCGGCTCTGTCATGGTCAGGGTACATCGGCTGTTTATTCCGATGTTCATTGTTGACTTGTAAGACTGTAGATCTAACCTGACCCGGCAGACTACTCTGTAAGTCCTTAGCAATTTGCTCTTTCAACTCGTCAAATCGGCTATTCACCACTCGAGCGAATAATTGTGCCGATTTGTCCATCTCAATGCCATATTTGCTGGCTACCGATACGTCAATCAGATTAGCGATTTCATCAGAACAAGTCGGTTTACTTACTTCGGGTTTGGGCGCAGGAGGCGGACTCGGCACGACTACCTTTTTGATGACGCCGTTTCTCGTCTTCTGGTAGCCGGCCAACTTTTGCCGGAGTCGCTCCGCCTGCTCCTCTTCGAGTTGTCGTTCGATCTCTCGCCGTTCATCTTCAGATAAGTCGTCGAGCGTGACGGCGATGATGTTCTCCGGGTTGACGATGCTTCCGTCTTTGGAGTCGGGATTCATCGTGTAATCTTCGCTTCACGTCCCCAGCGGAGTCGCCAATTGTGTTCGCACGAAATTGGATCCGTGGAACACCTAGGTGATGGGAGTCGCCAACCGCACTTACGTGTGCGATAACCGGATGCTTTTCGAGCAAAGCAACAAAGGATAACTATCGCACTTACGCGTACGACGAGCGATTGCTTTCCGAGCAAAGCAACAAAGATCTTCCTACTTACGTGAGGAAGAACCGACTGTTTTACAGCGCAAAACAGCAAAGATCTACTGCTAAGAAAAGGTAAAAGATAAAAGATAAAAGATTGATCTGATCGATTGTTGGATGCTTCAATCGGCCGTCACCCTTTACATATTTATAGGGCGGCTGGTCTTCCCGTAGGAGATCTGGACTCCTAATCCTAATTGATTACAGATATACAATCTTTCCTTATTCAAAAGGATCCTGACCTATTATACATATAACTTTCCATCGCTCAGGACTCCTTCCCGAGTACGAGACATCTTTCCATACGAACCGAGAGTCTTTCTGAGTTCGTGATCAATTCTTTCCTTTCTGAGACTCTCTCCCTAAGTCTCCGTGTCGGATAAGTCTTGGTGATTCGTCGGGTTGACTTGATTGCGTCGTGGCTTGATTCTGCTGGGATTCGGCTCCGTCCGACTTGTGCCTTCTCGGGGACTTGAGTACTCGGGAACACCAGTACTCGGGGATACGGGCCCGGGTGTTCGGTACTCGGGCGTGCTGGTACTCGGAATTACCAGTACCCGGGACTACCAGTACTCGGGTCCGCTGGCACTCGGGACGCCAGTACTCGGGAACGCGAGTACGAGTGCTCGGGGCTGATGACGCTCAGGGTCGATGACGCTCGAGGTCGATGACGCTCGGGGCGCGAGTGCTCGGAATCACGAGTGCTCGGGGTTGCCGCTGTTGAATGCCCGGAGGTGCTGCTCGTGACTTGATGACGTAGTACTCGGGACATTAGCGCTCGGGGACACCTCCGACTGCTCGGGTCTTCGGGAACTTCTGTGAGTGCCTTCGTACTCGATACATGACGAGTACTCGGGGGAACTGCGGATTGCTCGGGGTGCGAGTACCCGGACCTGCGCTCCAAGGGTTAATGCTAAATCCATAGCGAGTGAATCCATTATTCTAATTTGGCTAGTTGAATAAATCTTAAAGCCAAATCCCACTGCAAGCAAAACCTAATACTTAATTTGGCCAACCGAATAAATCCTTAAGCCAAATTACGCTGTAAACACACTCGTTTCAGTTCTTCGTCAGAAAATGAAACGAACAGACACTTCGTAATTAATTTACGAACAGACACTTCGTAATTAATTTAGTAACACGTCCGTTACAAAAATAATTCTCACCGAAGTCCAAAAGACCACACCATCCATGTCACGGCTCAGCTCGCGCTTGCGCCGCGGGCCCGAGCCCGACCCGGCGAGGCGAGCGAGTGAGCGCGCGTGTTGTGTTATTCCCTTCTAATGTTACAAGAGGAGAGTCACATTTCACCTTATAGGTTGGTGAACCTCAAGGTAAACTCTCCATGTGGGACTAAAAAAAATACACCTCTCATCACATGAATGGGGCTTTAAGATTTTCCTGATTTAATTATTCATTAAAGGGCTAGGCCCAATTAAATCTAACACCGCCTAATCAACATTACGCGAGAGTGCTGGAAACAAAGAAAAAAGTTTTGGTATTACGGTATGTATTAGGGAACTTAAGGGATTTTAACCTACCTGCAAAACTGAAAATCTAAGGATTGGAGTATCTGGATCTTTTAGTCCGTGCTTAATTCCTGAAGAGAATAAAGAAATTGTGTGTGAGAAATGAAAAGATAAAATGGTTGGGGAGGTGCAGCGAATTGACTGCTGCAGCTTTCACATAAAGAGTGGCTGATACATCTAATGTAACGGGTGATTGCTGAATGCATGCAATGCATTGAACTGTACCTGGAAAAAAAATAGTTTTTCCAGATACTCCAAGCAAAAGAAAAGATTGTTACTCCACGAGAGATTTATGCAGATTGTCTGGTACAGCATAAGAAGATTGTTACTCCACGAGAGATTTATGCAGATTGTCTGGTACAGCATAAGAAGATAGTCAAAAAATCAACAGAACAAGTACGATAATAAATTATACTTCTTATGGAGGGATTACAAGGACATCTGATGAGATAACGTAATGGTTCATATCAGGAGGGAACATTAGTGGTTCAAAGGCCCCTATAATACACACACACACACACACATATATATATATACCGGCCAAGTATATCAAGAGAGAAATCGCTGAAACTATTAACATGTTCCTAAGCACGACTTTGATTTCAAGAGCAACTGAGCGAAATTCCTCCGAAGAATGAAGAAGTGAAGGGATAAAATCTTCGGTCCACTTCCAGTAATGGCATGAATCCATCTGCTTCTATAACCAAAAGGAAAAACAAGTGTTTTGTTTATTCAGCTGGTTTCTCAAGGGAAGCTCATATACGGCAAATGGGGGAGAGAGAATGAGTTCAAACATACCCCATGAAATTGGCACCTGTAGAATTTGCGACCAGGGTTAAGCGACGTATTCGATGTGTAACAATGGATCTGACCGATGTGGTAAATAGGACAAGGACCAAGATTGGGACGAGGAACAGAGTTCATACGTAGACCAGGAGATGTAGTTGACGGCATTGTAGAGCTGCAAGTGAAGAAGCGAAGTGAATGGAGAAGATGAAGTGTGAGGTGGAAGAAGGAATTAGGTAGAAGACAAATACATTAATTTCATCCACAGGCACGGTAACAATTGGTGTAAAAAGTAAAAGAACAGTGTCTTCGGGAGTTAATACAACGCTTCTCAACTACTCTCCTTTCCGGTTTAGAGGGCCCAATTCAAAATCTCCAGATTTCCGTTATATAAGTCCTGTTTTGAGGCCCGCTTGATTGAAGCGCTGAGGTCGTTTCGATCGCTACGTAGCATTTAAATCACTGGCTGCGGTTTTCGAAAGAAGAAAAATCGCATACGCAAAGCTGTTACTCCTTTCCTTTCCTCCGCTGTATGCATGCAGCAAACTGGTCATTAAAAGGAGACGAAGCACTCATTTCCTTTCATCCGCGCTCGCCTACTCCTTTCCTCCACATATGAACGAGAGCAGCAAAGTGATGGGCAGATTAGATCCCCGACGTGGAGAAGGAGCTCGAGGTGTGGGTGATGGGCACGGAGAACTTCGGCGGCGTCGGAGCCATGGGCACTGCTGACGCAGCCGCGGACGGTGTCGTCGCTGCCGTGGGCGCAGCCCAGGCCACTGCGGATGACTTCCTCGTTGCCGAGCAAGATGCGGAGACACAGCCCTCTGCTGATGATGTGTGTGATCCAGACGCGGAGGCCCAGCTTCCCTCCGGTGGCGAGGGTGAGCGCGGTACTGATGATGGAGTGGCGGCGCTTCTGGACCAAGTCGAGGCGCTCATGGATAACTTCGTAGCGTTCCTCGACCAGGTCGAGAAGTTCGTCCACCAGCTCGCGAAAATCCACTGCGCGGACGAGGGCTTCCCGGCGCCGAGGAGGGCCTCGGTGATGCCGGGTAGCGATGGCTTCGTCGAAGACGAAGTCGAGATAAGGCCTCCGCTGCGCTATAGTTTTGCCTTCGATGATGAAGTATTTGAAAAAATTGTCCTAGGAGGAAGAAGGTGAGGGAGATAAGTGATGATGTTTGGGTAACTAATGCATGTAAATGCAAAAACTTTTGGAGTATGTTTGCATGCATACTGATTCATTTATGCAAACTTAATTTAAATTCATGCATGCATACTGATTCACGCATGCATACCGATTCATGTATGCAAACTTAATCTCAGAAATGCTATTTTTTTAAATGCAAATCAGAAATGCCATTCATCATCCAATCGTTTTCATTACAATTTCTACTACTTCATGCTTGGAAAACTAAACTATTCAACCGCATTCAAGTACTCTTCCGCCGCGGCCACAAACTCCTGCTCGCAATCTAATCGAACTGGGAATCCACCATTACTCTCAAGTGTTCTTTTCTTCATGTGAGGAATCTTGTAGAAATTCTATCCTTTATGCCGGATGATCTCTCTCATGCATGCCATATGCGTCAAGAAAATCCGGTTTAAATTCTTAGCAGAGTACTTTCTAAAAGCCTTCTGTAATTTCTTGCATATGTCCTCCAAATTATGCGGCATCATCTTATGAAACAATGCCTGCAATGATGCGAAAAAACCTAGATCGTTTACGTTTGTTTCGAGGGAATTCGGTGGCTGGCACGTTAACCTAATGTCCCATCCACCTTCTCGCATAGCATGAACAACATCCGAATCATCGATGCGTACATGAGTTTTTGCGTTATCTTGCTGGATAAAAATAGTACTACCACGGTCTGGCCACTTAGCCTTGATCGCTGGCAACACACCGTTGATGAGGAAGTGTTTGCTAACCTGCATTTTGAAAGAAGGATCATTAGTAACCATCAAATCTTATACCATGAAAGGGGAAAAAATGAAAGGAAGGCTAACCTTCTTAGTGACGGGACTAATATGCTTCAATTCCAAAGTTCCCCGTAGCCGGTTGTGACTACCCCTTTCGGCAGGCTTCCACTCAATGAATGGCCAAACTCCTATCTTGCCGTCAAAAATGCAATTCCCATTGCTGTCAAACCTTGGTCTAGCTACAGCTGCAAGGAACATCACTTTTTGGATCCACCCCTTGTTCTTGCAATGTCTCTCTGGGTCAGTCTCTTCGTTCGTCAAATAAAACCATTGATTTTTGCGAGTGCGATAAAACCATTTTTCATCAATGTGAACTATGTTGTATGCTGACTCGAAGGGCCGTTTCTCAGGCAAAATTGAAATCGAAGGCTCTAACATAGAAAGGCAATAACGTACCCTAGTCTTTTTATTCTCTTCCATCAGGGTTGGCTTCAAGGCATTACTGTGGCGCCAAAACTTCTTCTCCTTTAGATGTCGGTGTAGGGTTGTAACGGACATGCGAATAGCCTTTGATAGTGCTTTGAGTGTTGTCCTTTCTTGCGGTGGTATCTGTTCCATGACTACGGTGTCAAGCTCAATGCGTTTGCGGCCACATCGCTTCTTCTTCTTGTTGATCACAGCGTTTACGCCTCCACCTAGCATGGCATTCCTCCATATACGCATCACACACCTCCGTGACATATTGCATTCAAGTGCGACGGCCCTGCTCACTCCATGCTTCAACCGACCTAGTCGACCATTTTTCCGTAACAGCACGTTATAAACATGTCACTTGTCCTTGTTGCTGTAATGAGTTCTCATTTGATAGTTGGCCAAATGATCTGCGTATAGGCGAAAACTTAAATTACATGAACAATACTCACGAGTAATTTAAATGTGAATAAGATTGTACTCCATGCTAGCGTAATGTATACACACAATTTGAATGAAAAACAAAACATTGTTGCATACTTAGGTCCGCTGTTTGAACTGCGGTGTCGTTGTCGCTGTCCGAGTCGCTGTCGCTGTCGGAGTCGGAGTCCTCATCCATGCTAGCGTCACCGGCAACGTCGCCTTGTCCGTACCAAGGGCCTAGTATGCGGCCACGTCCAGCTCCATGGCCGTCGCTACGTCCACGGCCATGACCGGCTGCACGGCCGACGCTACAACCAGCGCCATGTCCGCCGGCGCCACGGCCCGCGGCCTCGTCACCGTCGCCTAGCCCAGCACTACCTCTCGCGCCATGTACGGCAACGTCGTAGTAGTCTCCTCGGCCACCTCCACCGCCTAGGCTGCGCCCGCGCCCTGTGAGGCCAAGCGCCGGACCTTGTGCTTGCCCGGTCAGGCCGACTGCACTGATCGTCCGGTTAACGCTACCAGCAGACCACCCGGCGGTGATACCGCGGCCTGACAGGCCTAGCCGGCTGGGACCACAGCCTGCAGTGCAGCTACCGACTCTGTCATCAGCCATGCCGGCGTGCCCAACTGCAGTTTGACGGAAGCCTGCGAGAACGGCGTGGACGAGCCCCTGAACTCGATGGCCGCGCCCGGCATCACCAAAACCAGCACCTATGCCAACTTCCAACCTCTCATTCTCCTCTGGTGGTGGCTCGTTTAGGTCAATGAGGACCATGGTTCGAGAAAGAAGAAGAAGATGGAGAGGTGGGAGAAAAATGGTGTGACCAGACGTGCAAGTTTCCCACCACTTTATACTACAGTGCATGTACGATTTGCCATGGCGAGAGAGGCAGAGTTCGAGTTCATGGCGCCAACACTGAAAAACCAAAAATTGAGCTAATGGCGCTGGAGGATTTTGCAGTGCTTTTTTTCGTCTGTTGTTTGGCACCATGCATGCAAACCAGGAGAACGAAAACTAAAAACTGACCCGTGCATGCGCCATGCAGATGAGAGAGAGAGAGAGAGAGAGAGAGAGAGTCGAACGGCCTGAGAATTAATACTTCGGCGAGCACGATTTTTGTGGAGAAAAATCAACGCGCTAATTGGGCAGTTTCTAAACGAGCTCAATTCGTCCCAGCCACTCACCATCTACCTTGGTTGAGGAGATTTCAGATTTGGGCCCGGGAGGGAGTACTTGGAACAAGAAATAAGAGGAAATCTGTACGGATACAAGAAAAGGCACATGAAGTCTCCGTAATAAATGAATCAAAATACAGACATTTCTTGTGTAACTGGAAAGCTTTCTTCAATACATTGGGTGAGGCGAGTATTGAAGCGCATGAGTGAACGTGATAATAAGGGTAGGTGACGCCGCAGTCACCCCGTTACTTTTCCAAACTAGTCATGTTATTTTAAAAATCCATCCCAAGACCAGACCAGGTTTGGCAGCCCATATCCAAGCCCATGAGAGAGGGATACATCCAGGACTGGGACTACATCGTCGATGTGAAGAATGTAGACCGACTTGAGTGAGCAGTGGCTCTGCTGAATGTGCTCAAAGCCTTGAATGTCATTCAAGACGAGGTGGCCAATAAGGCAGAGGGTGTTGCGACCTCGAGAAGGACGTTGGGACCACGTCTTTCTACAGCAAATTCACTACAGGATTGTAAATTGTTCTGATTATGGTTAGTGTAAGAGGATGTTTGATTAGGCTTATAAACCAAAAGTTGAACTAAATAAGTTTCAATTTTTGGCTTTGTATTTTTGGCTCATCTAAATATGTGTTTTTGATTTTTAGTTTTCATGGCTTGCCTACGATGTAATAATGTCTAGTTTTCTGAACTTTTGTTCTCGAATGTCTCAATTAGCTCAATTTAACAACCTATTTGCCAAATGACCTACAATATTACCATAGCAGACAGCCCATAACAGCTTTCTCACAATAGACAACACATAACCATAAGTTGCTTTCCCACAGCCCAACCAAATAGGGCCTAATGCAACTCCCAACATACTAAAACCGAGATAATTCCCTACAAAGAAATCCTTCAAAGTGATAACCCACCTAAGATATTCTTTTCAGCAGTCTTCATATTGATAAGAAGACTATAGACTGAAATATCAAGAAAAGAACATTGACAAGGAAGCCATCAGAGACAATGTACTAACCTTAAGACCCTTCCAAATTTGAATAAAACACTAAGAGATCCCATCAAACCTAAGAGAGAAACTAATATAGTGTCTCCGAACAATGTTGATAATTTATATCAAAATACAAAACCATCTTTTCTGATTGTAGTTCCAATCCAAATATGGAAGTAGTTCCTTAAAAAAAAAGATCCTCCAACTCAGAAGCAAACAAAAATCCATCACGGATATGATAGGATATGGCACATCTAACTAATGATTAATTGCCTAGGAAGTTCTACACATAATTTAGAATAAAATTGCACCTACCATTCGCTGCATGCTCGTAGTTCATTCATACTCGACTATTCAGATTTGTAGACACATGTTACAAAGCTAACACATGAGCTTAATCTAGGCAGACTGAAAATGATGCACAAATCACTACTACAGAACCGATTTGTCCAGACGGTTCGGAAACACCGGCCGGGACGGTTTTTCGAACCGTCTGGCCGAAACAGTCAGGACAAATCATCATTTGTGCAGACGGTTATTGAACCGTCTGTACAAATAATTACTACAGACGTAGACACACACGAACCGTCTGCACAAATGAACCGAACAGTACGTCGAAAGCATTTGTACAGACGGCTTCATCCACAAAACCGTCTGCACAAATGGACTGAACAGTACGGTGAAAGCATTTTTCTAGACGGTTCCGTGTCCAGAACCGTCTGCACAAATGGACTGAACAGTACTCGAAAGCATTTTTCTAGACGGTTCCGTACCCAGAACCGTCTACACAAATAATTTGTACAGACGGTTCCAGCCCTGGAACTGTCTGTATTATTGCTGTGGCAGGAAAACCATGCTGCCGCGGCAGCCGAAAAAAGCGTTTCTGCTGCCGCGGTAGCAGTCTGGTTGTACAGAGGGCTCTGCCGCCTGCTGCCACGGCAGCAGAAACATACGTTTCGGCTGCTGCGGCAGCCGTGCGGCAAGGTGGCGTTGCTGCCACCTGCTGCCGCGGCAGAGGAAATGGCTGAATCCGCTGCCGCGGCAGCCGTGCGGCAGGGCGACGGCGCTGCCGCCTGCTGCTACGGCAGCAGAAACATACGTTTCGGCTGCCGCGGCAGCCGTGCGGCAAGGCGACGTTGCTGCCACCTGCTGCCGCGGCAGCGGAAATGGCTGAATCCGCTGCCGCGGTAGCCGTGCGGCAGGGCGAAGGTGCTACCGCCTGCTGCCACGACAGCGGAAACAGAGGTTTCGGCTGCCGCGGCAGCCGTGCGGCAAGGCGGCGTTGCTGCCACCTGCTGCTGCGGCAGCGGAAATGGCTGATTCCGCTGCCGCGACAGCAGTGCGGCAGGGCGACGGTGTTGCCGCCTGCTGTCGCAGCAGCCGTGCGGCAGGGTAATGATGCCCGGTGCGGTACAAACACACAACATGTAGATGTTATGGCTTAGCATTCCTAAACTGTAGAGCGGTCCTGGCGTGGCAGTGAAAATGCTAGAAACACAGTGATCAATCACAGGCATAACATGCACAGACACACAATGTACTCATTGATCTTAGACATAGCATTCAGAAACAAACATTAAACGTGATTCTCAACCACAAAGTCATTCACATGCATTACTAGGGAAAAAACTCTCAAGTCATTGAGGAGAAACATTTTGAGGACAATGGAATTCTCCGGTTTCCTTCAACACCTCTCTAAAAATGAAAGCTATTAACTGTTTTTGAACAAAGCGGACGCCCTCCGTATCGAGCTCATCTGTAGGGAACTTAAAACTCTGCAGAAGGAATTTAAATAGCTAGATTAGGCACGACGTCCGAACGATGAAAAATGGAACTACATAGTGTAATGACACTAACCGCCACTTCTACCGGACTAGAGTGAACGATCTGCGCCATGTATGTCGCGACATAGTATCCACAGAGATTGCTGCCCGGCGGCTGCTTGTGGCACTGTAGAAATCATGGTTACGTGCAGGGCAATTTAGTTTTACCGAATAAATATTAGAACGTGCGAGGTGATTATTCTTGGGCGAGGGAGGAATTATTACCGGGAAATGAAATCGGTGTCTCGGTTCGGTTCGTGGTGTTTTCACAAGCCCCCCCTTGTCAACATACTTCTTGAACGCCCCGTCGAGCACCTTCGTCAAATTTGCGTACTTCTCTGGTGGGTAGTCCCTGGAGTCGAAGTACGTGGCATGTAGTTAGTCTGGCTCGAGCACGACGAGCATCCAGTGGAAGTCATAGTTGTACGGCAGAAGAATGACGCGCTTAGTAGAGTGAATGAGCATGACGTCCGCAATGTATTCCTCGACCTCGTTCGGCTGGAATTGGACCATTGTGCATACGACCACTTGTGGATCGAGGAATCCGATATTAGGATTTTCTGTCCTAGCCTCTTGAATCATATGTCTACACATAGAAGTAATGTCATTGAAAGAGCGTATCAATAAGTTAGGCAATGTAGTTAGCTTAAACAGTGATTGAGAACACTTACAGTGTCCAGCATCTTAATAGGCTGACATCGAGGGCGTCATGACGGTACAGGTCGGCTAAATCCGAGAACTCGATGGTAAAGGTTCCACCTGGATGGAGGAAATGTTGCCGCTTGTACATGGCGCAGATATTCTGAGGAAGCGCTCTCTCCTCATTGGACATCTTCATGTAAAATTCGTGCACAATCTGAGCTGCCTAACCAAGTCGTTCTAACGCCGCCCGTGTCACTAGCGGCTGCCTTTCCGTGTAGACTCTTATCTCGGGCTCTTCGTCTACCTCTTTGCCCTTGGCCGACTTCGTGCTATTTCTGGTGGCCCTACGCTGAGATTGAGGAGTCGTTTTGGCAATCTGCTGGCTAGATCTGCTAGATTGCCTGGATTGTGCTGAAACGGATTTCACCTTCGGTGGAGGAGCATGGAGTGAGAAATCCGGACCGTAACGTACCGGAGAAGGGGCCGTGCAGGAGGTGGAGGGGCAACCAGGGCAATGTACTTCTTCGGCCACTGGATGAAACTGTTGACGGCCTGCCCCAGTGTCGTGACTTCGTCTTCCGGCGGTACAGGAAGTGTGAAGGAGGAGCAATTCGCATGCACCATGTCCACTGCCACCTTAGCGTTACCCGCCGCTAACGGAACTCGGTGCACCCTCGTGTCTTCATAATATGGAAATGCTAACCCGGTGCCAGCCTCAATCATGTCAGTGGGGCCAAAACAGCTGGGCACGAGGAGCTTGCAGCTAGTTACGATCGTAATGTCGTCGACAGGGAATCTTTTGATGACGTCGTCTTCAAGAGGGATCGGCTCGACATGAAAGTCATCGGCGCGGTCGTCTTCCGGAATGTGCTCATGAGCGGCTTGTTCGTGGACGTCTTCCACGGATGCGCAGCTACTCCTGCACCGAGCATGTGGGGATGAGCCTGCGGGTCTGCGGTCGGCCGCGGCGGCTGCATCCTCCTGCCTTAACTGCTGCACCCATTCTTCGACCCTCACATCGATCCTCTGTTCCAGGCCTGCATATATTTCTTCCATCAGCTCTTTCTTCATCCTTTCACGCTCGGCTACCTCCCGCTCTGCTTTCGTCCTCCTCCGACTCCTGTACGAACCTGCATCGTCGGGGAATCCCATCTTTCATGGAACCGTAACCCCCACGCCACGCATTCGACCCGGGTGCTCTTTGTTTCCCAGAGCCGAGGTTAGTATGTCCTTCTCTCTGGCTGCTTGGAAAGTTCCTTGGGCGGCTTGTTCTGACAGTTGCATGATGTTTTCAGCCACCTGGACAGTTTCGGGCTTGTTGAAGGCGACGGTGCCATCAGCCGAGATGTTGGCCCTCGCGCGATACCAGTTCCGGGCCCGCCTCTCTGGGATCTGGGAGAACGGTGTGTCGCGACTCTCCTGAGACGCCCGCTCGTCCTCTGTTCTCCATTCCAGCTCTTTGCGCGCGTACCCACTGCTTCCGAGCCTGTGGGGGTGAACGTTGCATGCCTAGCGGGCCCTGTTTGCCTGACTCTTCTGCACAAATTCCTCCGACGTGCACCTCTCCACAAATTCTGCCCATTGATCCTCCAAGAACCCGTAAGTCTTTGGGTCCTGCCTGTAGGGCATAAGATCGTTCTTGACGTACGTGTTGTAGAGCTCGCTCTTGAAGGTCTTCCACGCCTTGCCCATCTTGGCTTTTGCCTGTCTTTCCACGGCCTGCTCGGTACCTTCGGGGAAGTCGAACTGAGATTTGATTGTGCTCCACAGGAACTCTTTCTCGTTATCCGGCACTGACGGCCAGCTGGCGTACGTTATCCGGACCTTCGTCCTCGCCAGTGAGGTGCACGCACTACGGAATGCCGCCTGAGCCTGCTACGGCAATATGGGCACACCCTCATCGCTGACATGAGTTATCGTGTAGTGACCCGTGGGCATTTTATTTTTGCCTCGGCCACCTCGCTTTCGCTTCTGCCCACCCGATTCTTCGGTTTGCTCATGAGACGAGGCTTCTGCATGTTCGGAGGGCTCAGGTGCAGCCGGTTGAGGAGACATGTGCGGCTCATCTTGTCGAGGAGAAGAGGCCACCGGCAGTTCACGTTCATCTCCTCCGGACGCCATCTTCAAAAGACGAAAAATTCAGATATGCAGTACACGACAAGATTCTAGACATTTTCGTATAAAGACACATGAACTCTAGCTAGACTAAGAAAGTTCTTGCAACCCTAACCGAGCCCAATGTGCAAATATATAACCCTTTGCCATCCAGTACAACAACACGACAAAATAGTGCTAATGTTCGTAATCTCATCATAAATACATGAGGGCTACATGAGTTATATATGACGGTGGCAAGATGTCTTTGCCTCCGGCTTTTGTTGGGTATTTGTCTCATTGTGCTAAGTGTCTATACTCTCTTGTGTATAGTTCAATACTAGTAACGTTCACTTTAATGGTCTATCTCTACTCGTCTTCTCTCTATTACTCTAAAGTCTCTCGTGTGTGTCTATTCTTTCTTTATTCATTTACAGCTTTAGCGTTTATACTTCATGTTCTTTCTTTAGTTATCTAACTTTTCATTTTGTATTAGCTTTATGCTTGTTTAGCTTCTTCTTATCGCGTGCTGTATGTTTGTTTTAGCTGTAATCTTCAATCTCTTTTCTCTCTTTTTCTCATCAGTGCTAAGTGTCTATACGTCAATTATAGTCGTAGTTCGTTCTCCTTGCGTCAAATTCACTCTTCTCTAACTCTAACTCTAGTCTTTTTCTGTCTAGTTAGACATTCTTTCGCTTCGAGTGTACTAGCTATCTTTCTTTGTTTCCTTTGTTTCCAAATATGCCAAGAATGATAATGATAAGGATCAGGTGCTGGAAGCAACAGCAATGGCAAGCTCAGTAAGTCAAAAGGCAATGCTACCCTTACTCTATAGGAGATTTTTTCCCCCACAAATACCATATAGGAGAAAATGGAACATGAAAAACAGCCTTTGTTTTAATTTTTTGCAACTTTGGATCATAGTTCACTGAACAATGCATTGCTATGTGCTCAACACTCCTAATTTTGGTACGTACTAACATCATTTGGCAAACAAAATCAATGCTTACTTCACAAAATCACAAGCATTATACAATTAACAAGAGCTTGGTTTCTTGTGATTACCCTTTTCTGAACTCATGTAAACCTTAACATAAGTAGACTATACTAATATCATACCTAAAATAGAAAGCTATGTATGTCGATATCGTTTTATCCACATGATTGCATTGTTCTAACTCGAGGAGGTGATCGGAGGAGGCATATTTACAGCTTTTTGACTATTCACAAGTTCATTGAACTTCTGGTATGGAGTCATGATCTAAAGAAAAAACGAGCTACATGAGTACATCATAGGACAATAGAATTTTAACACTTCAGCAAAAGCTTTCATTGCCCTGTCACTATCTTATACTGATATTAGTCATTCCACAAAACATAAATAGATTGTTCTTCTTGCAGACGGAGCACTTTCTTGCCCTACAAGCACTTCAGCCACCCCCTTTTTCCATGAACAACAAACTGGCAAACACTGTTTCGGCTCCTCCTCTTGAGTTCCTTATGATTCCTTGCTGGTCTTCGTGTTTGATCTCTACAGAGGTAGCTACCGACCACTGGCTATGGGCGCCCTAACCTTGGAAACTTTAAAAAAACAAAGAAAACAAGAACAGGGAGGAGGAGGTGCTCGAGGACCCTAGTACCTTTGAAGATCTGGAGCGTTGGGGAGGAGGACGAGGAGCTCGGGGGTCGTCGGCGAGGCCGACGGTCAGGGGAGCTCGAGGAGGTGATCGGAGGAGGCCGGCGGTCGGTGGAGCTCGGGGGCAGGGAGCTCAGGGGCGGCGGAGCTCGTCGGGGCAGAGGGATGGCGTCGGGAAGGCAACGGCGGCATCGTCGGGGCAGAGGGATGGCGTCGGGGCGGCGGCGGCGTCGTCGGGGCGGAGGGCTTCGGGCGCGACAGGCTAGGGCACTTAGCGAAAATTGAAACTGGAGCGCGGCTTTGGAAAGAGGGGATTTATTATAGAGGCTATTCCAGACGGTCTGGAAAAGAGAACCGTCCGGACTAATAGTCCAGACGGTTCTCACTATGGAGCCGTCCGGACTAACATTAGTGCGGACGGTTCTAACTATGGAGCCGTCTGGACTAATGTTAGTCCGGACGGCTCCATAGTTAGAACCGTCCGCACTAATGTTAGTCCGGACGGCTCCATAGTGAGAACCGTCTGGACTATTAGTCAGGCGGGATCCTACTACATTAGTGCAGACGGTTCTCACTATGGAGCCGTCTGGACTAACAATAGTGCCGACGATTCTCACTATGGAGCCGTCTGGAGTAACAATAGTGCCGACGGTTCTCACTATGGAGCCGTCTGGACTAATATTGCAGGCGGGACCCTGCTACGTTAGTGCAGACGGATCTGTACTACAAGCCGTCTGCACTAAGATTTTGCCCGAGATGACCTACGGTCTCACTTGTCATGACTTTCATGTTATTGATTTATTACTAGAAATGACTTAAAATTCTAAAAATCATAGAAAATTCATATGAATTCCAATTGAGTTGAACTTTTTTTGTAAATTCATATTTTAATCTGTACAATTTTATGGTATAACTGTTATTCATGTTACTGTTATGGAAAAGTTTGAAAATGCCCTTACACCCATAAACTTGTAAAATTCGTAACTAACGACAAGATTTTTTATGTAAATTTATAGTTTCGTACGTATTATCACATGGTGTAGGTCTCATTCATATTACTGTAACTCAAAATCTGCAAACCTATTATTGCATTAATAGTTCATACAGAAAACCCTGGTGGCGATACATAACAATCGGGTTACATTAGAGAAAATAACCTAATCTCTTTTGACAACCAGCCCTTCTTGATGATCGACGCGCAGATAGCAGGTGGCCCCGATCGGTAGTTGTTCTTCGTTGAGCGGGGTGCCGTCTCCAAGAGGGAACTCATCAAATTGATTGTACTCTTCTTCGTCCACGACATTCTCAACTCCGACAATCCTTCTTTTCCCCTGAAGGACTACGTGAAGTTTCTGGTTTGCCGGGTCTTGGACATAAAAGACTTGAACAGCTTGCTTAGCGAGTACAAATGGTTCATCTTTGTATGCGGCACGTTCGAGGTCCACTGTAGTCGTGCCGTACTTGTCGACCTTAACACTTGAGAGTGTGACCCAACGGCACCGGAAGAGGGGGATCTTGAAACGTACGTAGTCGAGTTCCCAGATCTCCTCAATGTGGCCGTAGTACGCACACACCCCACGTTTGTCCTGGAAGGCATCTATGCGGACACTGCTGTTTTGTACCGTGCTCTTCGTATCCTGTGCTCTGGTATAAAAGGTGTACCCATTTATGTCGTATGCTTCAAATTTCAGGATTGTGTGACTTGGCCATCTAGCCAACCAGCCAATATTCTCCTCTGTTGTACTATTAGCACTTCGAACCTGCAACCAGTTGTTGAAGTTGCAGTTGTGCTGTCTGGTAAGCCAAGCCTCCGTACGGCCTGGATTCTCTCTGCGTAGCTCGTCCTTATGCATGTTTATATACGGGGCTACTTCAGTCATGTGTTGCAGGATTACGAAATGGGCTTGAGATAACGACGCGTAGTCAGGAATGAGTGTTTTCCTTCCAATGGTCCCTTTGCCGTCCAGTCTCCCCTCGTGGCGAGACGTAGGCACACCTATTGGTTTCAGCTGTTCCATGTAATCGATATAGAACTCGACCACCTCTTCGGTTGTGTAACCTTCGACGATGCTGCCCTCTGGACGAGATCTATTTCGTACGTACTGCTTGAGAATTCCCATGTACCGCTCAAACGGGTACATCTGACGTAGAAATACCGGTCCACAGACCTTTATCTCTCTCACGAGGTGGACGGTAACATGGACCATGATATCAAAAAATGACGGAGGAAAGTACATCTCAAGATGACATAATGTCTTCACCACATCGGCCTGCAACGCATCTA
Organism: Stipa capillata; assembly: GCA_019208055.1. Taxonomy (NCBI): domain Eukaryota; kingdom Viridiplantae; phylum Streptophyta; class Magnoliopsida; order Poales; family Poaceae; genus Stipa; species Stipa capillata. The sequence goes on from JAGXJF010001365.1 coordinate 128,939, forward strand.
GTGCTTCGGGATCGATGACCTTCTGAGAGATTGTGTTGAAGAAGTAACACAGCCTAATGATTGTGTCTTGGAGATAGCTCGGCTGGATATTTTGGATTGCAACAGGAAGCATCTGTGTCATCAACACATGGCAATCATGGGTCTTCATACCAACTAATTTTAGATCTTCCATCGAAACAAGTTTCGAGATGTTGGCGGAGTAACCGGACGGAACTTTCACACCTTGCAAGCACCGGCATAGTTCGGTCCTCTCGGCCTTTTTCAGGTTATAGCAGGCTGGAGGAAGCCTTGTTCTGCCTTGTTGGGAGGGCTCAGGTGCCAGCTCGGGCCTAATCTCCATGTCTACTAAGTCGAGACGTGCGTTGAGGCCGTCCTTCGTCTTCCCTGGAATATTAAGTAAGAGACCAATCAGGCTGTCACACACGTTCTTCTCTACGTGTATAACGTCGATGCAGTGGCGAACTTCAAGGTGCCGCCAGTAGGATAACTCCCAAAATATTGATTTCTTCTTCCACATGCCGCTGGCCTTCACTTTTTTACCGCTCTTTCCAAGGACAACATCGATATCCTTAACCATATTGTACACCTCTTGCCCGCTGTAATGCCTTGGACATAAAGCTCTCTCCCTCGTCCCGTCAAATTGTTCCTTCATATTGCGGTACGGGTGATTTCTCTTAAGGAACCTACGGTGGCGCATGAACACCGTCTTACGGGAGTGGGCCAGCCACCTACTCGCGGTACCATCCAAGCACTGAGGGCAAGCCTTGTCTGGTTCTTTACTCTGGCCCGAAAGGTTACGTAGGGCAGGCAAATCATTGACCGTGCAGAACAACATGGCGTGTAGGGTGAAGTTCTCCTGTTTGTACGCATCCCATACCTGTACCCCTTCATTCCACAGTGTTTTCAGATCTTCCACCAAAGGTCTTAGGTAGACGTCGATATCATTCCCGGGTTGCTTCGGCCCTTGGATAAGCAGTGACATCATGATGTACTTCCGCTTCATACACAGCCAAGGTGGTAGGTTGTACATACTAAGAGCAACTGGCCAAGTGCTGTGCCGGCTGCTCATGTTGCCAAAAGGATTCATTCCGTCCGTGCTCAATGCGAACCTTATATTCCTCGGCTCCGCACCGAAGTGTTCGAAGATCATGTCGATGTTTCTCCACTGCGCGGAATCGGCAGGGTGTCTTAGCTTTCCATCTTTCTTACGGTCCTCCGAGTGCTAGCACAACAATTTAGCCTCTTTTGGGTTCACGAACAGACGCTTCAGATGCGGAATTACGGGCAGATACCACACCACCTTAGCGGGAACTCCTTTCTTCGCCTCGATGAAAGACTCGCCGTCGTCTGGTTGGCTCTTATGCTTGTAGCGAGATGCTTTGCACACTGGACATGAACGCGAGTTCGATAATTCATTTCCGGTACAAGATACAGTCGTTCGGACATGCATGTATCCTTTCTACCTCCATCCCCAGTGGACAAACCACCTGCTTTGCTCGGTATGTGTTTTTGGGCAGCTCGTTACCATCCGGAAGCATCTCCGAGAGGAGACCTAGGAGCGCCGTGAAACTCTTGTCTGACCAACCATAGCTTGCTTTCAATTTAAGCAGCTCGAGCACGGACGACAGCTTTGTGTATTTCGGCTTGCAACCCGGAAACAAAGGTTTTTCTGAGTCCTCAATCAAGTACATGAACTTGTTTAGGTCTCTCTCAGTATTAAAGTTCACGTCAGCATCGCGCAGCATCTGATCCAACCTATCATCGTCCTTTGCGCCACCACAATCATCGTTTGCACGTACTTCCTCATGGCGGCCACAATCATCGTCTGCACCTACTTCGTCGTCATCTTCTCTCCTTTCGTTGACTTCGGGTTCTTGGACGGTGCCAACGTCTTCGTGTAACATGTTCTGCTCTTCACCATGTTTGGTCCAACACGTGTAGTACGGTTTGAAGCCCCTAATAATCAAGTGCGCTTGGATCTGTAGGGACTGAGTTGTGTCCGAGAAATGATCTCTCATTTCTACAATCGCAACAAGGACAATATGTAAATTGAACACTCTTCTTCAACCTATCCTCCTCGGCGACTCTAAGAAAATTCGTCACACCATCAAGGTACGCTTGGTTCGTACGAGAACCGTACATCCACACCCGATCCATCTGGCTACACGCGCTGCACAACAAGGAAATTAGTGTTAAATTGACCTAATAAAAGAAAGCCACCTAGCTTCTCATCGAAAAAAAGGAGCTTATGTAGAAATCGTACTGCAATTTAAGGGTTTAAGGGTATAAACGTAAATATCAAAATGCGGAACATCGGCATGAGATGAAATGCATGTCATGGAATAGAGGACATAAAATAAAGACTAATGCAAATGTAATCAATTTAATCGGAGTCCGGACGCTGAAAATATCGCGATCCGAATTTCTTCGGCGGTTCCGGAAACCCTAATTTGAGTTTTTACTCAATTTTATTTTTTTTACAATGCAAACACGAATGAAAATGACATAATTGCATAGATCTTATTTTTCTGAACATTTTGATATATTATTTGCATTTTTCTGACTAATAATGAATTTTCTATGATTTTTATAAGATTTAAATATTTAAATACTCTTTTTGATCTTTTCCTCAGTAAAAATAATAAATAACTAAATTAAAAAATAGTAGGCCCTGACAGGTGGGTCCCACTGGTCATATTTTTATTTTTATTTTTATTTTTATTTATTATTTTTTTTCCCTGAGGGCCGGCGGTCGATCGGCTGGGACGCCGGCCGAGCTCGATCGACCGTGGCGGCAAGCGGCGGTGGCGCGGGAAGCGGCGGCGGACGGAGGAGGGAGGACGGAGCGCGGCGGCTTACCGGCCGGGAGGCGGCGTGGCGAGGCAGGCGGCGGCGAGGGAGGCGGTGAGGCGGGGAAGCTTCGGGGGCTGGCCTAGCGGCGGCGGGAGAGCGTCGGCGGGTGGCGGCGGCGGCTTGGGGAGGTCGGCGGCGGGCGGCACGAGCTCCGGTCGGCGGCGGCGCTTGCGGGCGGCTCGAGGTTCCGGAGGACACAAAGCTCGGCTGGGAGTGGGAGTGAGGGAGTGAGCTTTAGTGCAGATGGCTCCAAGTAGGGTACCGTCTGCACAAATAATGCAGACGGCTCCCAACTGGGATCGTCTGTACTCTATGGGCTAGTGCAGACGGCTCCCAACTGGGACCGTCTGTGGTATTAGTACAGACGGTACCGGTTGGGAGCCGTCTGTACTGTCTGGATTAGTGCAGACGGCTCCCAGTTGGGACCGTCTGTGGTATTAGTGCAGACGGTCCTTGTTGAGAGCCGTCTGCACTGTGATACGCAGCGTAGACGGCTGCAGTTGGCAACCGTCTATATTATTTGTGCAGACGGTTCTGCGTGCGAACCGTCTTTATTATGCCGTCCCGCTTGTTCGCCATCCTTGATTATCATTTGTACAGACGATTGGTGTTGGGAACCGTCTGGGATAAGTTTTGTACAGACGTCTCCCGGTTACCGTCTATACAAGGGGCGTCCCGTTAAATGCTATCTGTAGTAGTGACACTTGAATTGGTGGAGCACGGTGAGACTTGCCCAGTTTGCGACGAGGTCAGTAGACCAAAACTAATTTATATCAGTTGAATTGTGCTTGTAATGTAGCACACGGATGGGCTTTTCTGGTTTAATTCTTTCTATATTGTAGTCCATTCAGGAAGCTTAGGAAAAAAAAACTTATCGGCCAGTATGGAGTAAAGCCAGTATAAAATGTAAACGCACGGACTTTGACCTTCCAGATTGTATTTCTGATGCCGTATCAATTATTGTAAATTGTTCTGTTAATAAAGCCTTAATGTTGAAATTACTGCACATATTTTTTTTGAAACTCTATTTCTGCGCAGATTATTTTGGAGAAAATATGGTATCTTTCTTTGATGTAAGCTGCATATACTTGCAGATATCCTTGATAAATGAGATGTTTGAATAGCTTTGGTGATCCCGGTGGATCGGAGCTCGTGGAGAGCAGAAATTCTGAATCATGATACAGCTGCACCACATTTCATCTTTGTTGGATACAAACTTTCAATCGTGATACGTGAGCCTGAGAGTAGGAACCAGGCAGTAACTACTATCCTCTTGATACTAATCTATTCTGATGGAGCTGTGGAGGTAAGATTGGAAACGAATCGAGTGATTCAAACCAGGGAAAAAAGCTGAAAGAATAAATGCCATAATGTGTTCAAATCATCTTTGTTTCGTACATTCTGTGCCAAGCTTTTGCTGTTTATTAGTAACAGGAGAATCAGGAAAAATATGCACACCGGTCGCAGGTTCATTCAGATGAAAGTCCAAAACCTGAAATTAACTCCCCTTTTTGTTCTGCATCTGGCTTCCCTGTTGGTTTAGTCTGATTCGTTTAGTGTCTGTATATATCATACATGAGGTAGCTGGCAGTGAAAGGTCGTCTTAGTTAAGGTTTCCCTCGTACAATCCAAGCGGTACAAGCTCCCTCTACGTAATCTTTTTTGGTTCGTCAGGACAATTCAAAGGGAATTTTTTTTCTGTTCTAAATTTATTACTCCAACTTATTTTTTTCCTAAAAATTACTCCAAAGTGAGACCAACTGTACACACATTTGCCAGATCCAAAATATTTTGTTGCTTTTGTCGACAAACATGATATATAGAGCTCTGCCTAGGACTTAGTTGAAATCATATCACAATCAACCATACGAGTCTTAGGATCTTGATCCAATGATAACTAGATAGTTACATATTTAAAAAATCATGTGTAGCTTTAGAGTTGCACATTTCTAAACCTACAATAGTCAACAACATTTTTGGGCAACTAGATTTGATGATCTACAGCTTGGTCAACTTAGATTTTAACTAACTCTAATTGTCAGCTGACTGAGAATTAGCAAATTCCATTGTTTATTAGGGTTACAAATAATATGATTGAGTTGTTTCTCAAATAAAAATTTACTACCTTCATGTCACAATACCGTTGTTTTTAGAATCAGCAATAGTCAATTATTTTAGAGTTTACCCATTAATATAGGAAAAATTACCAACAACAACACCACCAGATTGATAATACTAAATTATTATAAAATATACTTTCATAATATATATTTATTTTTATTCAAAACTATGGAGACTGTATCAATATCAAGATAACATGTATTATGATAAGGAGAGAATATGATCGAGCTGAGAGCATTGACGTGGATTCTAAGTGACCAACAAGCACCACGCTGTGGTGGCGCTGGATTGGAGCAGTGCCTCGACAAGCTTGCTAGCTTGTCGACAAAGGCTAGAGGAGGTCACGGCGGACACATGTAACTGGATGAGTGTGAAAAAAATAGCTGATGCGAATGTAAGTAGGTGAAAACAAACGCCCTCGCTCGTACCACTAGACGGTAGAATCATTTGTATTTATAAAATGAATTCGAGCTATAGGCAGGCGAAGTTGAAAATACAACACACGCGAACAATCAGACGAGACAACCACCGATCACGAGGTGAGATTTCTACTCGTTGTCCGCCTTACACACAGCGGTAGGTCGAGCAGACCAGCAGCATCTTCGAAGTGACCAAATGGCTGTGACTGATTCTATTTTACTCTTTACGTTTTAAAATGGATATCTTTTTAGTCTTTTAAATTTTTTTAAAATATAAGTTTTTCTATACTTTCAATGCATTTTTAGTTATGGACTTTTTAGTTCGTCCTTCATCAATATCACTTTAGTAATAAATGTTGTATGCTCTAAAATGATGAGTAATTGTATTTGGAACAAAAAAATAAACAAAAAGATAATTAAAATATAATATTATTATTTTATCATTATTTTTAATTCTTGTATCTAAAACTAAAATGGCTACTATTTTAAAATAGAGGGAGTAGTAGATTGGAGTCTGCATGGGACACTGAAACGATCCAAAAGCAGATGCAACTTGCAGCAGCGTCACAGTCCATTGCTGACTCATTAGCACGAGCCACTTTTCATCTTTTTCCTATGCTTTCCCATACCTTAATGCGACTCTTAACTGAATGGGTATTTATAAGGGCAAATAATATTCCATCCACTAAGGAAGGGGGAAATAAATTACTACTGTGCTATCGTCTTCCTTGGAGATAATTAGTGAGCTTAAAGAGGATTTAATTTCTTCTTTAATTAAAGACAGAAAATGCAGGAGTTGAATGTTCTTCATCCATAGTGTTAAAAAAAAAGAAGAGAAGATACCCATGCTGTTACTGTCACCACTCACCAACAGGAGCTTGACGTCTCTGTTGTATCCTTGGACAAGCTGAGGTGGAGTTGTTCGGTTGAGTTCATGGATGATAAATGCTTGGTGCACATAAACGATGTACCAGCAAATAAATATGTAGTTTTCTTGAACTACTTACTATTACTTAAGCATATGTATAAATTGAATGCGTATGCCTATGATAATAGAGTAAAAAGAGTGACCTTACTAAAATCAATGGTTTAGCTAGTAATGTTTAAGACTACAGTAAAGATTGTTTATAGAGAAATCTAAGAGACATAATAGCTTAAATAGCAATGTATGTGTCATCCATTGTACTGTCACAGTCGCTGATAAGGAACCCACAGTACCCACTGAATATAGAATTTTTTTTGCACAACTAAGAGTCTGATTTAGTATAAAGGTATTTGCTACATAGTTGTGTCGATGGGAAGTCCATCAATAATGCATGAGTCGTAGTACATGGATATCCAATATTGAGCACACTAATATTGCAAAGACTCCTAGATCTAGGTGTGGTTGTTTTGAAGAAGGATCGAGTTTATAAATAATGAATATGTCCTTAATGAGTAGGTACTAGTGTGTATACATGTTAGCATATTCAATATTTTGCAAAACCAATGTTTGTTATTAAGATGTAACTTTTTATTTAGCCATCCATGACTTAAAATGTAGGTAAGTTTGAGCCTAAATTGTAAAATTTTGCTGAAATTAGTAAAATTTCATGTAACTAGTTAAATTCACAATGCAATGCACCGCAACGTAACAAGCATAAACCGATCATTAAACTCTTAGGCCCTATTTTGTTTGGGTTTAAGATGTGGGTTAGAGACTTAACCCGTTAAACATTATTGGGTTAGATGGGATTAACTTAACTCGGTCAAAACTGTTTAACCTCTCTAACTCAGGATTAAACTAACCCACTAAAAAGGTGAATTAAATCAACACAATTGTCTCTCTTAAATTCTTTTTTCTACTACTAACCTAGGTAACTCACCTAATCTAACTAAACAGTAATTTAATTTAATTTATTTATTTTTCACAATAAAAGTGAGGTTAAGCTAACCTAGCTGGGTTGAGATTAGTTAGTCTAGTTACGTTAACCCAAATCAGACACAGCTTTAAAGGCCATTTAGAATGTAAAAAATTTCAGAGATAGATTAGAGATATAACCTACCAATCACTGTTAAACTTAACAGGATCAATCTAAATTGCTCAAAACCTTTCAGCCCTCGCAACCTAGGATTAAACTGACAAAAGACTAGGCAATCCAATCTACCTATTTTAGTCATGCACACCAGCTCTACTGTGTGCATTTCCCAGGTGGATTCATCAAATGCCTTCCGTCCCGGTTCCACCGGGGCCGCCACTTTGCCCTCTATAAATTCCCCCGACATCCTTTTCTCACTCCCCTGGTCGCTTCCTTCCAAGGTCCCGTGAAGTGAAGGTGGACGGAATCCCGGCGAGATGATGATTGCTCGCGGACTCCTCAGATCCAACGCCGCCTCCAAGGTGACGATGATACCTCTTCCTCTCTCAAAGTTCCTATCGCAATTAACAGCAGATATTATGGGAGGAAAGAGGCATTCGCGCTTGTTCTTATCATCCAGAAGTGCGAGAAGTGGAGTTGTTTTGATGTATGCAGGTTCTTCATTTCCGTTTCAATTGGTGATTTTTTTCTTGGTTTCCGAGACAGAAGTGGAGCGGTAGATTAAGTTAGATTTATGGTGCTTTTTTCGTTTGATCGACCTGGAGCAGCAACAGTAGAACAACAGTTTCTTGAGCTCTGTTTTTCTCTCTCTATCTCTAAACCCCAAATTTTCTTTCTGTTCTTCCTGAGTTTATGGATTTATGGGACTTGATATTTGTGCGATTAATATACTCTTTCCATGCGACATAAAAGTAGAATTTGCTATGATTCTACTCTCAAGATTATAATTTATTTATTTGGTTTAAGATGTCAGGAACATAAGACAGCTTTGACAATAGAACATGTGTAAGAACTGAGTGCTGCTCGGTTGGCGGAGGATGTCTCTGAACATCCCCCGCTCGGCTCGAACCCTGGACGTCTCACTTCTTGTATAAAGCGAATTTCCAGAGTTCATGTCCGATACTTCAGAAAAAAGACAATGGAATGTGTGTTGTACTCCCTGGTTCATAGAAACATGTCGTTTTGGGCATTGATATGTTAAAAATTACAACTTTGACTAGTAATTAATCTTAGAATAAAAATAAAATTGTATTATTAATTTATTTCTAAAGTATTTTTTAGGAAAAAAATGCACATACCATTTAAATATGTCCAATGCAAATATTTGAAAAGATATTGATATCTTAATTTTGTAATGTTTGATTGACTGCACGTAAACCCAACCCGAAATGACTTGTTTTGTGAACCGGAGGCAGTAATTTTGAACACAGAAGTTAATATGCCTGATTTCTTCTTCTTTTTTTATTCCTCCCTCTCTTCAAACAGGCTGAGAGTTTAGTGAAATATGTAGCTAGTGCTGGAAGCTTTCAGGGGCAGCATAGTTTTTCAGAGGCATCAGCCAGGTATTTCAGCTCTGAACCGTCTCTTCAGGCTGAACCAGGAGAAGAAAACGGGTAAGTAAAATCTACATGTGCACAAATGTCACAGTTTATCCCTTGTGCACTAGGATGTCTACAAAATTTACATACATTGGTGTATATTTTCTACGACTGATGCTGCAACATTTTACTAGGTTTAAAGGGCATGGCATGCTGGCTCCGTTCACAGCTGGATGGCAGAGCACTGATGTACATCCGTTGGTTATTGAAAGATCCGAGGTTCTGAACTCTGGCATTGTATTAATTCTCCTTCTTCCTTTTGAATCTTAGACCAAGATATTGGAAAATAACGCTTTGAATGTTGATTTCTCTATATATCGCAGTGATTGTAAGTTTTACTGTACACTGTGCACTCATATTTCAGGGTGCTTATGTTTATGACATCAACGGGAAAAAGTATATAGATGCTCTTGCAGGACTGTGGTGTACAGCTTTAGGTATGTGCAATACATGGTGCCAGATTTTATGACATGCCAGAAATTTGTTGCATTGTTTAGATAACGCTATTTGTATTGCCTCTTATTTCTCCATGGCCGTAGTCATATTTAGATTTAGACTCACTAGTCTTTTCAGTCCAAAGAGCTTTGACATGTATTTAAGTAATGTAGGTATTGCATACTGAGCACTTTCAGATTAGCAAGAGTTAAAAATATATTTTCGAAATTGAATCACTTCATACTTGGTTGGAAATCAAAGTCAAAACTACAAAAAAATTACCTTATTGACTATTCACACTTTTAAAAAGGACTGACTATTCCTGCTATATATTTCTAGATTTTAATTTAATGCTAAAAATAAACAAGACAGTAGTCAAGTACATGTATTCCTGGTTTGCTAGCTTGGAAGGGAAAAGACAGTTGTAAAGTTATGGATTGTCTGCAACAGTGGGTTTATTTGTAGTTCCTAATGTGTATCATACATCTATCAAAGGTTTTCTTAGAGTTATCATATATAAGGATAATATACATTTGTGTATAATATCTAGTGGCCCAGTGATTAAGCTAATTGAAAATTTCCCTCTACTACATTTTGCAATTTTTTATATGTAATAGTTATGCTTCATTTTTTTCTTAGCATACTGTTCGCACTGTTTTCAGGTGGTAATGAACCTCGACTAGTCAAAGCTGCAAGTGAGCAATTAAACAAGTTACCCTTCTATCATTCCTTTTGGAACCGTACTACCAAACCCTCCTTGGTATATACTTTTGATCTTTCAGTACCCTCCTTAAGACAATGATTAAATGGTAGAGTACATCTGTTTTGTTGATGATATTATATTTCAAACGCTGTCCTTGTCTTATGTGACTGCTTCATCCATATCTTCATCTTCTTCTGAGTAGAAAGGAAAAAAGATGTAACTGTTGATCGCCGCACATCTACTGGCTTTCTTGTTTATTGGAAAAATTGCTTCAATTAAATAGATGATTAAAGATGTGTTGCTAAATTCAGGATCTTGCAAATGAAATTCTCAACATGTTCACTGCAAGGGAAATGGGAAAGGTATTCTTCACAAATAGCGGTTCGGAGGCAAATGACTCTCAGGTACGTCCATTAGTTCAACAGGCTATCATTTATTGGAGTTTATGCTAGTCATTTATTGAACACGGCCTGTTCTTTTCTGCTCAAGCATGAATAGTTGAAACAATATACATTATGCCACTTCCGTAAACAAATATACCTTATGCGACAGAAGAAATGACTATGCTTTTGATCTTCTATTTACTGAAATTTAAACAGTGTGGTGGTTGTGAATTTTATGTAGTGTGCAGAGTGCAGACTCATCATCTTTTCTAGCAACATTTAGGTTCTCCTTGGTCAGTTAGTTGAAAATTGTGATATTCCAAATCACAACTGTCTACATTGCCCGAGTGGCTTTTGGAGGAGTAATGAAGTAGTTTTGCTGCAGCATGGCCTGTTACTAAATCTTGCTTTGTTCTCACTGATGCCTGTCTACGATTACTATTTAGTTCCATTCCCCCACTCCACTCCTGATCTTCTGGCATAGTTTTTCTTTTGTGCTGACATGCACGCTTGTTCTTTACAGGTGAAACTAGTGTGGTATTATAACAATGCACTGGGGAGGCCAAAAAAGAAGAAATTTATTGCGCGATCAAAATCGTAACATTCTTTTTCTTTGTCTTTGTCAGCTTTTCCACCTAAAACCAGTAGGTGTCTCGTTGGTTCATTTCTTCATATATCTTTAACTTATACTCTGATCTCATTTTTTCCTGCATATTAGTTGTTCACTGCGATAGCAACACCATATTGAATTGCAGGCCAGTAAAAGGGTATTGCATAGCAATTCCACTTGATGACAGCATCACAACATCCAAATTTGTTTGTAATAATATTGCATCAGAAGCTCACAACTAGTAAAAAATAGAATAGTCCAGTAATTGCGTTATAGTAAATCTTTACCAGAACAAATTACAATATCCTTGAAGCGTTGCAATTCAATTTTAACAAAAACTTGAGGTATTTCGGATGTCATTACACTCTCGATTCTATGTTCTCACAGATATCATGGTTCAACATTAATATCAGCTAGTCTATCTGGGTGAGCAAGCGATCCTTCATTTTGTGCAATATAATCCTGTTCCTTCTGTTCTTTATATATTTATAATTATTTACTAATTTCTTCTTTATCCCTAGTCTTCCTGCTCTTCACCAAAAGTTTGATCTACCGGCACCTTTTGTTCTGCACACAGACTGCCCTCACTACTGGCGCTTCCATGTTCCTGGTACCTTTATGCCAGATTTTCTGTACAATCACCTCAGGATATTATGTTAATGAAATGATTTTGTTGTGATATAGATGAAACGGAAGAAGAATTTTCCACTAGACTTGCCAGCAACTTGGAGAATCTTATCCTCAAAGAAGGACCAGAAACAGTAATTTTTTTCTTGTCATAAAAGATCATATGCTATATGTTGGCAAAAGTTTGCTGGAGTATTTTCCCTTCTGTTTGCAGATTGCTGCTTTCATTGCTGAACCTGTGATGGGTGCCGGTGGTGTCATCCCTCCTCCAAAGACCTACTTTGCGAAGGTGACCTAAATTTTCCTGTAAATTTTTGTCATAACCCCTAAGAAAGAAAAAACATTGAGTTTTTATAAATCTTTGGCCCGCACAACTTTGTTCTAGCTGGTGAATTCTAGAAGCAATATCTATAGTTGGCTTTTTAACACTGTAACAATTAACAGTAAAAGACCTTCTTTCAGTGGCAATTAACAGACCTTTCAACATATAATAATTTCATCATGTTTAGTTCTGACTTCTTTACAAAAGTTGGCATCATTTCTTTCACCCCCTGAAGATGTACTTTAAGAAAATATCATAAAATGCACTGCATTCTTGCCAGCAAACCTGAATGGGAAACTTGAACTATTCTGTGTTTATCGTTTTCAGTCCACACAATTGTGTTCTAGGTGGTGCATCCTAATGTAGTCTGATGTTTTGGTGGAAAACTCTTTGTTGTATTTTCTCTCCAGGACTTCCTCTGTTTGGTACCACTTTTTAAAAGAAGGTAGTTTCCGATTATTGTTTGATCTCATAGTATTTCTGCATGGTGTTGATGACTGTTGCCACCTGTATTAGTACAGTTTAGGTAGTTTAACATCAAATATTTTTGTTCTTGTGCCACATACTATTAATCTCATGCGAGTTTGGTCTCCCAACAGATTCAGGCAGTCCTCAAGAAGTACGACATCTTATTAATAGCTGATGAGGTAATTTAAGTGTATCCGGTAAAGAGAAAATTTAATACTGAATGTGAGAATGTTATCTTGGTGGAAAAGTTGGTATTTTAATCATCCATTTGTAGGTCATTACTGCATTTGGAAGATTGGGAACAATGTTTGGGTGTGATATGTATAACATTAAACCAGATCTTGTGTCCATAGCAAAGGTGAGTTACTGAGTTCAGTACCAGTAGAGTAATTGTTTTTCCCAAAAAAAGAGTACTTGTTTGATAGAAGATAACTTTCCTCTTCTTTTTTTTGTTTTGAGAAACTGATATAGGAGAATTTGTTTTGGCAATTATTTCCTCTGCCAGGCTCTTTCTTCTGCATACATGCCAATTGGAGCTATTCTTGTTAGCCCAGAAATAGCAGACGTAATTCATTCGCAGAGCAATAAACTTGGTAAAGCTAATTCCATTGCAGGAACTCACTTTTCTCTTGCTGCTGTATTTACAAGCACTTCATTTTTTTTGTTACAGGTTCTTTTGCTCATGGTTTTACATACTCGGGGCATCCAGTTTCCTGTGCTGTTGCCATAGAAGCTCTGAAGATTTATAAGTAAACAATAGTTTCCATAACAATGCTCAATACTTCAATCATGTTGATGTATGTGTCTAATGAATAGTTTCCATAATTGCTATTAGTGAAAGGAATATTACCGAACATGTCAACAAAATTGCTCCAAGGTTCCAGGAAGGAATCAAGGCCTTCTCGGGAAGTCCGATCGTCGGGGAGGTAAATATCATGTCTAGTTTCTTAAGTTCCTTCCTTTCTTTATGGTATTTAATTGTTTCTTTCCTGTTTAATACATAATTCGTGTGCTCCTCAACACAGACACGTGGACTGGGGTTGATACTTGGAACTGAATTCGTTGACAACAAGTCGCCAAATGAACCATTCCCCGCAGAATGGGGTTTGTACTTTTAATGCTTGCATGCGTTCATTTTTCAGCAGACTTTACTAGCATGGGAAATCCTAGTCTTCAACAACCAATTCTTTTTTCTCTCAAGTCCACACTAGGGGAATAATATGATAGGGAAATTTGGTTATTTACCATTAGTTTATGTCATTATTGAGTTTTCAGGCCAGCTAGGGATTATCAAGCTAAAATTTAGCAATGCACTTATAATGTAATGCACTAAACTAATTTATTCTATGTTTCTTACTAAGCTAAGATAATTTGAGTTTTCCCTACAGTCAGTTAACTAAATGAACTCAGCAACTATTTTTGTCATTAAACTCACCAACTCTGGGTCATCAGTAAACAACAGAAGTAAAAAAACTTATTCCAATGGGGCTGGAATTGGATAACTTATACTTCAGGGGTCGAGAGTAATTTATCATGGTAAACCATCTCAGAAGTAAAAGAAGCCTTAGGAAATGGCTTGGATAACTGAGCCCCTTATGGTTGGTGATTTCAGGGGTTGGTTCAATATTTGGTGCCGAGTGCGAGAAGCGCGGAATGCTTATCAGGGTCGCTGGGGATAACATTATGCTGTCACCCCCGCTGATAATGACTCCTGATGAAGTTGAAGAAGTAAGATCACCCTCTTTATGTATGATATCCTTGTTTTTTGGTGTAACTCCTTGTTTTTTGGTGTAACTGGCTGAACTGACACAAAACTTTTTAAATCCTGCCTCACCGTTTAGATTGTGAGCAAATATGGTGATGCCCTGAAGGCCACAGAGGAAAGAATTGCAGAGCTCAAGTCCAAGAAGAACTAAACAATGTCGACTTGCTGTAAGCCTGTAACGATGATTGGTGATGGATGTACAGAGTAACTTCAACACTTAGATGTCAATAATGCGCTTGCTAAAAGCCTGAACCTTGTTCTTGATGTACAGAATGGCAGTCCTTATTTACTCCCTCCGGTCACAAAAGAATGATGTTTGTGACCGGAGGAAGTATCATTTGAATGGGGAATACGGCATGTTATTTTCAACTATACTAGCGAACTGTTAAAAAAATCATGCCTAAGTAAATAATGTGGTGATATGTAGTTTGATACAGGTGTGGTTTCAATTTGGGAGAAAACTAGTACTGCCCCTATCCAACTAAATACATCTCGAAAGAAAAGAAAAAAATCCAGCCAAATAGTCTCCTAAGCTAATTATCAAATGTTTGACAGTAGCAAATACGGAGGTTTTTCCGGGGCATAATTTGCGCATATGGTAATATCAATACTCCAACCCTTCACAAATAGATGACGTTTGGACATGGACACAGTATCCAAAATACAACTTGACCTTAACTTTTCATACAAATATGTTATTAAAAATTTGTAAAATTATAATACTATAAAAATACTGTTTATGACAAATATAATCATATTATTTTTACCTAACCAACCTAATTAATTTTCATACATTGCAAGTTAAAGTTAGAAAAGATTACACATTTTCTAAATGTTATCTATTTACAAATAGAAATAGTAGGTACTCTAATTGGACTCGGATATACAAATGCTCCAAGGTTAGCACCGTTGCTCCATATATTACTCCTCGAGAAAAAAATGAAATATTATTTTTTCACATAATTTTGAAGAATATAGATTTATCTGAAAATATTTCATATCTATACACCTCTCGTTCCCACAAATGCCGATAGAGTTGTGTCGATCTCCTGTTGGACATACCCGACCAAAATTGCCTGCCCACGGGACAACAAGCCTGTATCATCCGACTGTAGGACGACAGACAGCAACAGCCAGAGGGTCGTTTGGCATGCTCTAAGTTGTCGAGCCCCGATTGGACAGTGTTGTGATGTTATCTGACCGTTGGATGACAGGCCCTAAATCGTCCAACCGGAGGACGACATGCTCTAAATCGTTCAGTCGGTGGACGACAAGGGCTTGCTATAAAACCCTAAGCTGGCCCCTGCTACACGACACCGATTGAGAGGCCGAGGAGAGGAGCTCAGGAGAGGAGTGGAAGAGGAGGAGCTTCGTCGCATCGATGATTTGGTTTCTTTCCTCTCCATTACTTGAGCTATCGGTTTGTGTAGTTTTATTTAGAATGTGTAGATGTAGTTTTTTTAGGTAGTATTGTGATGTGTAGATTTAGTTTGTATACAAGTGGTTAGAATGTGTAGATGTAATTTTTAGGTTGTATTAAGATGTTTAGATTTAGCTTTTTAGCTTGTGTATTAGATTGTGTAGATGTAGTTAGGAAATTAGGCCAAAAGTTAGTTGTTAGTTAATAATATATTATTTTAATTTATTTAAGTGGCTGCAAGTATATATTATAGTTATAATTAATTGACGGTAGATTCGGCGGTGCTAAAAGTTTTATTCCAATTAATCGGTTGATAACCTGGGTGTGTTCTGGGTCACCCTTGTACACATATATAGCTTGTTCTCGACCTACTTTTAGCACCATTGAATTTGTTCGTCGCACAAGATTTATTAGAAAAGTTAAATATTTATTTAGGTATTAGTATTTATTGGCTATGTTGATCGGTAGATTCGACGGTGCTAAAAGTTCTATCCCGGTTTGTTGGTTGATAACCCTGGTGTGTTCTGGATCACCCTTGTGCATGATTTAGTGTGCACTCAACCTACCTCTAGCACCATTGAATTTGTCGGTCACATCATGCATTAGAATTCTTTGTATTATTTACGAATTGATGAAAATATCAATTGATCTTCCGATACATATGTCAGACCTAGTAAATTTCATGGTGTACTATGGTCCTGGAGTACTTCAATCAAATCCTAGTGCGGTTTAGTGATTTCAACTCAGTTGCTTTGCCTTTAGCTGATCCAGAGAGGCTGAACTTTAGAGAAGTGAATGATTGGATGGCATGTAGCTTCTCGTTGGATAATACACCATATGGTGTCACCATTTAGGTCGTGTTCACTAAGTCTTGTAATGATATTAAATGGGAGTCACTACCGATTGAATGCACTAAGGACTAGAGAGCTTGGATTCGCATTTGCAAGGCTCAGCAAGGTACGCCAGTCGCTTGAGTGCAAGCCATTGTGAAGGAATCTCATGTGTCACTAGGCAAGACTCCACCGGGGCAGAGCAGCGAACCAGTACAGGAGGAGGATGTGGTTGTTTCTATATATCAAGCGGAATTAAATGATTAGCTTGAAGGAGATGGTAACGGGCGGGGGGAGGGGGGTAAGACAACAAAGTCTTCCTACAGGTCGGGCGGATGAAGCTGAGGAAATGGAGTTCATGCAGGAGGTAATTAAGGAGAAAGGTGAAAATGGAAGGGCTGAAGTTGTGGAAAGTGATGAAGATAGTGGTGACGAAGATGAAGGCCATATAGGCTTGATTCCTATTGAATGGAATCAGGAAATTCTTGGAGGCATGTCCATGAATGATGGCCAAGATTCTACATGGGAGTACAGGAAGAACGAGGTCCAAAATTGGCTCGATATGTCGTGACAAGTCAGATGTGAAGAAAGCAATGTAGCTTGAGGCATGTCCACGTAGAGGACTTTCAAGACAATGGTATCTTCCCCGACGAATTACACAATGGTCTGTATTGCTCATGGTTGTCAATCCACGATGCATGTGCACGTGCCAAAGTATGAGGTCAACTTGATCATGACCAACATGGTTTCACGCACTTGTGTCAGAACCAATGTCCTAGCACATCACTGCAACGTGACATCCAGGCTTATTGCAAGTCTCATGTATTCCAAGATAGTGGAGAAGAAGGACATGGAAGCAAAGCACATACAAATCATAATAAAGAGTAAATACCAGTACAAAATCAGGTATGGGAAAGCTTTGAGGGCTAAGTAGAAGGCTATGGAGGCTTACTTCAGAACTTCCGGTGGATTCATACGACAACCTACCACGTCTACTTTGGACACTACAGGGCAGGAATCCAGGGACTTATGTTGATATCTAGCAATTGTTCAACCCTAAGTGCCCACGCTATAAAGTGTTGAACTGAGATTTCTTCTCTCTTGGTCCATGCATCAAGCTTTCAGGCATTGCTGCCTAGTGCTGCGTGTGGATAGAACATATCTTATAGTCAAGTTTAGGGGGCAAATCCTAACAGCGATTGGTGTGGATGGCAACAATAAGATCCTTCCATTGGCCATGGCATTCATTGAGGGTGAGAACTTTGCTAGCTAGTCATGGTTCCTCTAAGCACTTAAAATGTGGAGTGATGAAGAACCAATTGAATATTTGCATTATTCATGATAGGCACCCTCTGAAGGCAGTGAAGAGACTTTAGGAACCAACTATAGATGAGGGGGAACCCTAGATTGACCTGGAAAGTCATTGGTGCATGCACCATCTAGGCGCTAATTTTTTTAGCCAGTTGATGAACAAGCTTTTGTTGAACCTATTTAAGAGGCTCTGCAAGTAGAACCAAGAGAAGAAGTACAAAACCCTGTGGGAAAAGCATGATGAAATCACAGAGTGAGAGATAAGTGATCGTAGGAAGAAGGCATCATTTAGCATGCCATTTAGCACGGTGGAAGAGCCACGTGAGCTTTGTGATTTGCCAGAAATTGACCATCTACGTCTGTGGAGGAAGAAGTGAAGTCGCATAAAGAGGTTCTCACATAGGATAGAGAAGGAGCTAATTGAGAAATGGTCCTTGCTCCATGATACTCATGGCGCTAGGTATGGCATAATGACCACCAACCTTGCTAAGGTGTACAATTTTGTGCTTAGAGGGCAGTGGGGTTTACTCCTAGTTGCCATCGTGGAAGGCGTGATGCATGAGACCATGAGGTATTTCCAAGATAGTTATAAGAAAGATGTTCCATATATGTGTAACTTCCCTGTAGCCCCATACTGTGCAAAGATCATGGAGTGCATTGAGGATAAGGTAGGAAATGGGAAGCGTCACACAATCTACACTATTGGGAATGAACAATAGAGGTACAACATATGTCTTGGGGATAAATATGGTTTTGGGGGTGCTAATGAGATGAAGACGCATGAGGTTACTATTGGAATGGAAGAAATTCTCACTTGCAAGTACACATGCATAAACCAAAGCTGCTCCACCTGCCTTGCTCTCATGTGTTGGTAGGCTGTGGTCAAATCAAGATGGAATCACAATCATTTGTGTCAAAATATTTTCTGAAGGAGTCTGTGGCTAACACCTGGAGCGGGGAGATAACCGGATTTTGTGTAGTTGAAAGTTTCAACAAGGTAAATGAGGAAGATAGGCAGTATATCCTAGATTTTGGTCTTCTCAGAATTTGCAGAGGTCGTCGCAAGGTACAACATATCCGTAATGAATTGGACCAATATGAGGCTGGTGTTCTGTAACATTCTGATTTTTTTGGAGCTTTAAAAAGATTTATTTTATCAAAAAATGAGGACTAGAAAATTTTGAGGATATTTTCTTCAATTAATAAAGCTTAATTGGAATTTTCTTAATTCTTTTGTATTTAACTTGATTAATTAAAAATCATTTTTTGGTTGAAGTATATTAATTGCTTTAGCATATTAAAATCTGCACCCTAAAATTGTTATGAATTTATTGGAGTTAATCTGGTATATTTGAGCCTTATTTGATTTTCTAGTTTTTCCTAGAAGGGAAAAATCTTTTCCTTCTATTTTACTCAGCCGCCCTGGGCTGATATCCATCCGCTCTAGCCCGTTCTTTTCTGCCCAACCTACCTTCTCCCTCAGGTCGCTCTCCTCCTTCCCACCTAGGCTCGGCCCGATCGAGCGACTCAGCCGCTCCACCTGCTAGCCCACATTTTCCACCTGAGCTTAGCCCAGCCAAGGCGGCCCTTCTCCTAGCCACCAGCCTAGCTGCGCCCTGCTCCGCTTTCTCACATCAAGCATGAGGCCAAGCTTGGACGAGTGTGCCACCGCCTCGGCGTCCGTGTCTCGCATGTCTCCGCCATCGCGGTGGCCTCTGAAAAACCCTAGGGGCTTAGGCTATAAATAGTGCCGCCCTTCCGACTCGGCCCTTGCTCCCGCGAAGCATCACCACCACCTGTAGACCTAGCACCACCACCGCCATGCACTGTCACCACTGCCGCTGTGCAATCCTGCAAATCGAGCCACCTTGGCTCGATTCCATGCACCGGCAGGACCATGACGACGCAACTAAGTTGGCA
Source organism: Stipa capillata (assembly GCA_019208055.1). NCBI lineage: Eukaryota > Viridiplantae > Streptophyta > Magnoliopsida > Poales > Poaceae > Stipa > Stipa capillata. Next base: position 148,583 of record JAGXJF010001365.1, read on the forward strand.
CCCAAGTCAATTCAATGAGCCGACGTCCAGCCCGCCGGGATTGCCGGCTTCTTCCCAAGTCAAGCTAGACCCCGCCGTCTCGGTTCTCCATCCTCAGCAAGTTCCAGGTTGATTCCTTCTCACCTCTCCCTCTTCTCGCTCCCTCGAGCATTTCCGCTCGATCAATTGATCGGTTCCTCCATTGGAGCCCCATCGCCATGGAGGACCACCACTGCTACCCTCTAGTGAAGCTATCGGCCGCTATAGTTGCACCTCCATCCCAACCGAAGTCATATACATGTTTGTGGTGAGGCCACGGTTCCTTTTTGTTACCACCTGGCCATCATAGTCACTCCACCTCACCTATTTCTCCTTCTCTCTGTTTCCTACTCTCTCTTCTCTGTACAGAAGAACAGTGCGCCCTTATCTTTTTCTCTCTTTGTTTTTGTCTACAGAAAAAAATAGTGGAGAGGCATAACCCTATGTCTCTCCCTGTTCATTCTATGAACATGGGCCCATCTAACCGATACCCCTGATCTTCCTTTGATAGCGTGCAATGTCACACGCATGTCAGTTTCATGACCCATTTGTATCACCGACATTGCCATCAAGAACACCATCATGTTGTGCTTGTCAATTAGTTCATGCTATCGATCATGTTGGCCATAACCCAAGATTCTCATTATCGATTTGTTGAATTGACCCTCTCGATCCAATCTAATCCATAGATGGAAGCTCGACCGTTTACCTAAACTGTTGGCCCTTCTTTGCTGGAACCGATGGCACAACTCCATTACATGTCTTCTCAACCTTGGAGCCATCTTGGACCGTCGTCATTATCAATAGATCATTATTTGATCCTTCAATTAATTACCTACATCTAAACCCATTGGTTCTCCTCTTCTAGTCGGAGCTCGATTCACATAGGTGTTGCCGTCTCTGGCGACATGATGCCATCGTAGACCCGTTAACGTTGAATGTATTGTTCAGCCACCGATACTATTAGCGAGACATTTGTTGATTCGTCCTATTAGTCAAAACCCTAGGACCTCGGTGTTCACTACCTAGGCTTCATCACATGTCTGTGTGTCTTTGCCAAGACATGTTCCCAGTGTTGACACGTCAACGTTTAAGTCTATCATGACAGCATGCAAGTCTGCCGTGAGAACACCTATCCTGCCACTGCATCATCTATAATTGCCACGACAACACTTGTAGCTCTATCATAGCTCTGTTCCTTGCTACCCAGACACTGCCCCATGGTTCATGTGAATCCTTATCATCTATAGCTCTTTGCCACGTCTTGCCGCGATAGAAGTTGCTCTGTCGCGACAACTCATTTATCCTGCCATGACAAAGTTCACTCCGTCGCGACAAATTATTTGTCCTGTCATGTCATGCCATGATAGCCTTATAGTTTTCATGACAAGGTTACCGTTGTAACCTTCGAACCTGTCCCTCTTCCAAGGACTCACCATCACTCGAGGTCTAGAATGTTCCTTGTCTCATGACCTGATCTTTCCTTGTATACCTTTGCCATGACAATGTCGTGAGTTATCATATCCTTAATTCCTTTACCTTGAATCAGAATTTTGGGTACAATCTTAGCGAACCTAGGTAGTGCCTAAATTGTGTGAAGTATGGCCACAGGAAGAAATATTGTCCCAAATTAAAAAAGAAAGCACGGGCTGACTCTATTACTGGCGTTACCTCTATTGCTATCGGTACCTCTACTGTTGGCGCTACCTCTACATGCGCACGTGGCTGAGGATGTCATGGACATGTGAGAGGAACACAAAACTCCCAAGTCAATCCTAGAACCACTATTTAGGTGTTCTTTCATGTACTTCCAAGTTTGTATTTTTTGTATGACGAACTAAGTTTTAATTTGTTGTACAACTAAGTCTGTATTCATTGTATGCTGAACTAAATTTTTATTTGTTGTACTCTGAAAGTGGTCTATATTTGTTCTATGATGAACTAATTTTTTATTTGTTGTACTTTGAACTAAGTTTGTATTCTTCATAGCTAATTTTCAACTAACAATTACAACTCAAATTAACATAGTACATAATGCTCTTGCTGGTTCATCACCTAAAGGAGCACTACATGAAGTCATCATCACTATCTCTAAACTTTGATGATGTTGAGGGACGAATGTATGTGAATCGCCTTAGAGAGCCCAGCACAAAGTTGTCATCACTATCTCCACCATTTTATGATGTTGCAGGACAGATGTATGTGCATCGTCTCAGAGAGCCCGGCACAAAGTTATCGTCATCATCCATTGCACCTTTTGATGATCCAGCACGCCTTGACAATCCAGCACCCTTTGATGACCCTAATCCAACACCGTTTGATGATCTAGCACCTTTGGTTGATTGAGCTGTCGGGAAACAACCTTCCAATGCTAACTTCACCCTCCACCCATGTATAGTTCTCAATTTTTTTCAGACACCTTGCATCTTTAGGGTTTGCCTAGCATTACAGAACATCATATAAGAAGTATCAAAATATTTCTACAAAAAGGGACAACATAAATCATAATAATAACCTTAATGTGCGCCGGGTATTGAGTCTTCCTGAGCTTTATTGTTTCGGCTGACTCATTGAATTATGCTCCAGGTATTTCTTTCAGTCTGCATACCCTCATCCACCTCTTGCACACTTTAGCAGTTACTTGCAAATCTCCTTCTGAGTCATTTTAGGGCACCTGTTCTTTGGTAAAAAAATTCCCACTTTGATTAGGTGAACTTATTTGATTAAGATTTCCTCAAGAGGAACCCCATTTTTTTGACCTATCTTGTATGTGGCATTCTTAAAATGCAATGAAACATAACACAAGTCCAAACAGGCGCATGAGAATCATCACATATCTCTGGAAAACATGACTAATATGAGCTGCTAACTTAATAATCTTCGAGTCGGTGAAACCTAAATCATCTAGAATTATTGAGACATCGCAACAAATAAATGGTTAATAAAAATTATGAAATACTCATTGTCCTCGGGGTCCATCCACGCTCTTCTTCTTCCTCGCTATTTGATGCTTCAACTATTGGCAAGTTTTCCTTCCAGCTTCGCATGACTAAATCGACTGGGGAAAGAGAGGATGAATGTTTGGGAGGAAGAGAGGAAGAGCATATTGGCAGAATGAGAGGGTGAACTTTTATAAGTGAAGAAAGCAAGCATGTCGGCCAATAATTAGACGATAAGAAAAAAAGCAAGCATGATGGTCAATTATTGGACAATAGGGTCTTATCGTCCGACGGTTGGACAATAACACCCTATCATCTAGTCGTCGGACAATGGGTTGTGTTGTTGTCCTGGGGTAGGACAATTTGCTCCTGTCACCCAACCGTGGGACGACAAGCGCTTGTTGGCTGACTTTAGCTGTAGTCAGTTAATGGTTGGACGACATGAGCCCTATTGGCTTTCCTTCAGCCGACATGAATATAGATTTCAAATATTTTTAGATAAATCCATATTCTTCAAAATTATGAGAAAAATAATATTTACAAACAAAATTCCTTACTCCTCCATGACACATAGGCAACCTCCTGTAAGAGGATGAATATAACGTAATGTGTTGGATAATTGTATTGAGCCTCAAGCGTGAGTATATATAGAGTGCAAGACTTAGACTACAAAAACCTCCTAAAGATAAGATCAAAGCACAATAAATTCTATTATATACCGTGTAGTCTGGATATACTCTAACACCACCCCCCCCCCAGTCAGAGCGGGAGCGTCATAGACTCTCACACTAGAATGGAAACCGATGAGTTTCTCAAGCAAATGATAGCCCTTTGTGCCGATGCCAAGGTAGCCAAGAGCGAGGGTGCTGTAGCCGTGTGAGAGGTTGTCGTGGTCAACGTAGCAGAAGTCAAGGTTGCCGTAGTTGAGGTAGCCGCACAGGAAGTCGTGGGTGCAAAGAAATACCATGAAGACAGTGACACGATCGAGGTAGTCTTCGAGGAAGAAGTCGGTACCCAAGACGGTGCAGTTGAAGCCATCATAGACAAAGCACCATACTGATTTTGCTAGAACCAAGGATGCATTGGGAATGAAGGCCCATCGTGGGTTTTAATAGAACCGGGTGCATGAGCAGAGGGACCAACACAAGCCATGCACAGTGTCTAGAAGGTTGTAGAAGCAGCAATAGAGAGAGGGCACGATGACAATTGTAGTGCTAATAGCGGCGGAGAAGAGATTACCGATGCGACGCGGTTGCGGTGCAAAGAAGAAACAAAAGTGCATGAAGGCATGCAATTAAAAACCAGATAGCGACACTGCAAGCATGTATGTGTTGGACGAGACGATGAATGGTAGGAGAGGAGGAGGTGACATGGCGGCGGTACTCAGAGTAGGCAGAGAAGCACCTGAATAGCGAGACGAAGACCATGTGCACGTGTCAATGGGCAACGATGCTGCACCGAGGGAGTGATGCAATGGTAACTTGAGGAGTCGACAGAGTGCGGTGGTGGTTGTGATGCAGCGGTGGGAGCTATCGGCGGTGATGCCGTGCCTAGAGAGGTGTCATGATAATTGGATGGCGGTAACTACGTGCAGCAGCGCTTGGGACTGAGGGGCGAACGCAGCCGATGTCCGGTGCTCGATGGCGTAGCGCGCGTACTCGGTGATGGCGATGATGATCTGGTGTGGAGGAGACGTGCGGACAGTGAAGCCGAGAAGTGATACTTGAAGGCATCCCCAGGGAGGCGTGTCAGGTGTCCACAGTGACGTCGGGGGAGAAGGGATAGCCGGAGGCGAGTTGATGCCAATGTTGGAGAAGAGGCATGATGACGACGGCGGTGGGCGAAATAAACCAATCTATGATCGGCAAACCAAAAAAGGAAACCAATCAGTGATCAGCGAGAGCGAAAGATCCAATCAAACATAATCAGAAAATCTCTCTAGGATGGCAGGTCGACACGATCGGCAATGCGAACCCTAGCTATGGGTTGCCCAGCCGCCAGGTGAGATCATTTGAATCGATTTCCACAGGAACAGCAAGGTGTGAAAGCGTGTTAGAGGTTAGGTTGACGAATGAAACCCTCTTATACCATGTAAGAGGATGAATATGGTGTAACGTATTAAATAATTGTATTAAGCCTCAAGGACTATATATAGAGTACAAGACTTGAAAAATAAGAACCTTTTAGCGATATGATCGAATTATGAGAAATCTTATTATATGTCATGAAATTTGTAACAACTAGATATATTATAATATCAACTAGATATATTATAATATCTTTCACAAAAAATACAATAACAGACGCGCCCAGCGACCGGAGCGAGGGGCGTGGGAGCCCGACGGTGAGCGCACGAGGCCATTTAGGCCAAATCGCTCATGTAAAGTGTAATTTTCTCGTGAACAAATAAAAGCAAAATACCCGCGTTGTTTACTCCTTTGACAATTCTGTGTCCAAGACTGCTGACCTGTCAACGTGAGTAGGTGAGTCAATGCAGAGTGCGGCTAAATGGCTCAGGCGCCATTTGCACCCATTACATTTAACAATTTTTAAAATTACGTATAAGTTTTTAAAAAAATATAAAAAAATATTATACCATTATATGATGGAATGAAGTTTACATAGTTAAATTTTTAAAAAATAATATGACCATTTGTGACCTGTGAAAAAAACACACATATTGAATAGCCATAAATAGTGCAAAGTGGGCATATGCACAGATTTGTTTTTTTGCACAGGTTGCAAATTGGTATATTATTTTTTAAAAATTTAACTGTGTAAACTTCATTCCAGCATATACAGGTATGAATTTTTTTTAGATTTTTCTAAAACTTGTACATAAAATTAAAATTCGACAAAACTAATGAGTGTACATGCCACCGTATGCACCCAGTGATTTTCCGATCAATGCATGCCTTCTTTAGCCATCCCTCAACTGGCCATTTGCAGTCAGGTATGAATCACGATGATGAGGCGACATTTTCTTTTTGAAAGAAAATCTTCATCTAGTAAACGCACGTAGATTAGAAATATCATCTTATTATAAAGTTAAAAAAACACAATCGTTAGGATATGAACATAACCGAAAGAGTAACATTAACTGGAATAAAAATAAGGTAAACTCTATACGCCGGCATCCCGATTCGTAGCTCCCGTCGGTCCAGCGCGGAGCCGTCCGATCTGGACTAATCATCTAACGGTGCTTAGTTAACCTATATAATCCCCTGCCGCCTCCTTCTTCTCCATTGCGCCGCCGGATTCCTGAGCCTCGCTACTCCCGATTTGATGTTCAACTCCGCGGAACGTCTGCGGCCTTGTTGACGAGCGCCGTGAACGTCCTGACGGCGAGTGCGGCGACCTCCTCGCGCCGGAGCCCGTTCCGCTTTGCCTCTGCTGGGAGCACGAAAGATCTGCCCCGGGCGGAGCTCCTGGTTGCTGCCGACGGATGCGACGGGGCCCTCAAACCTTATCTTGTTGGCATCGTAGAGGAACCACCGCAGCCTTCCCGGAGGCAGACACGGAGTCACGGTTGCATAAACTGCGCCTTCTCAGCTGAGTTCTCTTATATCTCTCTGTTGCTGCTTCTAAACATGCATCGTATCCACTAATCTAATGTTCTGTTTAAAATGGGTTCATGTATTAGCGCACTAATCTACGTATCCACTAATCTACATCGTATCCACTAATCTAATGTTCTGTTTAAAATATTCTGTTTAAAATAGGTTCGTATCCACTAATCTACGTACATGCTCTGTTCATGAATTTTGTTGAGATTTCGAACGGATCTGGATGAATGAATGACCGAATGGCATGTTATTTCTTTCAGGCTGCATGAGCTTCTCTGTATTTTAAATCAGAGTTCAGGCTGTCAACGGTGATGGCGTGGTCAAGTTCGTTGAGGTCGACAATGACTACTGCAAGAAATCGATGGAAACAAATTATTGTTGTATATGAAATAAATTGTTGTTATATATGAAACATAATACCCATTGTTGACGAATTATTGTTGTGTATGAAACGAATTATTGTTGTATATAAAACAAATTATTGTTGTATGGAAAACAGAATATCCAGATGAATGGAACATAAACACATTAACCCGGATGAATAAATATTAGTTGTTGCATTGGTTCAACAAGTTTGTTGCCTACGTCTTAACGATATGTTTCTGTATCACGACAACAATGTTTCCACGCATATCTACTCTGGCCAATTCAATTGTCAATTAAACCAATTAAATTCGCAGTTTGTTCCCTAAAATTTCGGGATCAGTTTCCTTAAAAATCGGATCTACAACATGTGTTTCCATTGTTGTATTGGTTCGAAAATTTTGTTGTGCAAGGATTAGTAAAGTGTTTCCCTCTCGTTGTACAAATGTTTCCATGTTGCATTAACAGAAGGAGCCCACGATGTTTCATATTATCACTACAATTGTTTCCTATAGTCACTAAAAATGTTTCCCGTAAATTTAGCTAATCATGTTTATTACTAATCTTGCCGTCTAATCCGACGGCTGTTTACTGTGCCGATCGGCATGCACAAATAGGCATGCCGATTTGTAGCGGTTCCCTAAAAATAATGAACGCCTCATCCATCGCTCACTCTCCTGCAAGTACCTCAGTAACTACTAGAGAATACTTTTTATCATTATAGCCTCTAGCTGCTTGCTCCCCTCGGCCATACAATATCTGCTTTCGAATTTCTAAAAGAGCATCGAGGACCGAAGTAAACTGCCACACAAGAAAATCACCGGTTTCGAATGTTAAAAATATTCGTTTTAAAAATAACATCATTACGGCACAACTAAATAGTCCAACACAAAGCCACCACACCTACTAGAGTCTAAGCCCTATCCATGCCATGAAGCCATCATCCTAACATGTTAGAAATTGATGTTGGTAGTTTTACGGCACAACTAAATAGTCTAATATAAAGCCACCACGCCTACTAGAGTCTAAGCCCTATCCATGACATGAAGCCATCATCTTAACATGTTAGAAATTGATGTTGATGGTTTAAAGTTAAACACAACTTGAGCTATGGTCTGGATGAAGCGAGCAACATGACAGTCAAAAAACAAGTGTTGAATCATCTCATCCTGACTAAAAAACAACAAGATTTACTATCTCGTTAGTTCCGCTTCATTAGATTATCTTTTGTAAAGATAATCCTCCGTCTTAGGTACGTGTTCATCTATACAACCATTGAACCCTGAACTAACCATGGCTGTGTAGTGACCAGGATTTGGTTTCACCATCTTGGTTAAACAAGTGTTGTCATGCTGCTGTTAAACAAGTGTTTTCATGCTGCTGCTCCTTCTATTCACGCTGTTCGCTCGAGCTCAGCAACAACAGGCAAAGACAGATCCATCCGAAGGTGCGAGTAATAATTAGCTTCTCCGTTCCTCTTACTGCAGTCCATAATGCAGATATGGATTTCTTGGACTGGTGCGTGTATATATGTAGCGGCCGCGCTGAACGCCATCTTCCAGCGGTGGGGCTGGCGGGCGTCGCCAGCGTGGAAACATCAGCGGCCAGCCCTGCAGCGGCGTTGCCGTCGATGACACCGTCAACATAGACCTCAAATTCGACTTCAACCCGGCCATCAAATGCGATTGCTCCTATAACACCGGCACCATCTGCCACATCACAAAGATGTGAGTTACACCTTTCGATTCAATGCCAGATAGCGTTAGCTATAGGCTTGTACGATAGACTTGCGTCTAGTGCTTTTATCTTGAAGTAGTGACATGTGGTGTTTTTATGTGCATATCTTCAGCATTCATGGATACCACTGCATTCATAGATACCACTATAGCAGGAGGATCAACTATCATCATTGGAGGCTGGGAGCAACCTGTTGAGACAGGTGGTGCTTCACTTATTCTCGTTTAAGCAACTACTCCAAAATGGGAGGCCCATGGCCCTAGAGGCCCCCATGCAGCAAACTGCAAGCCCTAGAGGCATGTTAACGAGCGTGGGCAGCCCACTACTGCTGCGCTCCCCTGCATGCTTCATGACACCAACCTACCTACACGAACGAAGACGTGCTGCCACGTACACTCGGGTCATTCCTGGCTGCCGCCAAGCAACCGTGCAACCCCTGTCCTCGCGAACCCCTCCCCGTGATGCCACCAGCGGCCACTCAACTTCATGCCACGGTGTAGCTTAAGGATATCCAAGCAGCTGTTGGAGAATCTGAAGCGTCGTGTGCAGCTCAACCTGCTCTGGAAGATTGGCATCCTCTCGGTCGACAAGGAGCTGACTAGCGCCGTTTTTGAGGCATACAAGAAGCTCTTCAACGCGCCGCTGCATATAGACATCATCAGTGTTGTGGCCGACTACTACGGGAGGCACATCCCTTGTGCATCTGAGTTGGACGCGTCCTCAAACCAGCCAATGCCGACGGGTCGCCTCATCGAGGTCAGACTGTTGGGTTCTGGCTGTCATCCTTTCCCCAATGTCACACAACCCTAGGGTAGTAGTGTGGAACGTTCATAACTTCAATGCTCCAGCGTGATATACGGCTATTCGCAACTTGTTTAGCACGGCTGATGCTTGCATAGCATGTCTCTAGGAGACAAAACTCACTATTGTATCTCGCTCATTTTTGTCTAAAACATTAGGCAATGAGTTTGATGATTACTTCTTGCCAGCTGATGGAACTCGTCGAGGGGTCCTCCTCGCATGGAAGAGTCGAGAGATCACCATCCTCAACCCCTCGATTATGGCAAACTACATCTCGGCAGACATCTCACCGTCTCACGGCATGCTATGGTGTATGGGCCACAGGATGATGAAGACAAGGTGGAGATCCTTCGTAACCTGCATAGCATCCGTGTAGCTACTCCAGGCCCATGGATGCTCTGCAAGGACTTCAACATGAATTATCGTGAGGAGGATAAGAACAATGACAATCTTCACCGAAGGATTGCGGGTCATTTTAGAAGATTTTTGAACGATAGCGAGCTGAAGGAGGTGTATCTCATCGGCCATCATTACACCTGGATTAACGAGCGGGAGAGGCCAACTGAAAGGATCGAAGGTGCCGAATAGGAGGCTAACTAAATTCACTTCTTTTTGCTTAGGTTCTCAAATTAAGTCTTAGCAGATTGCAAGGTTAAGTTAGCTGTGTGACAGGTGAACAGCACATGCAATATATGTTATGTAAATTAACACGTAGCTGTCATACAGGTATATAACACAGGAGAGCTAATAACCTAAAACAGATAAGCAAGACAGATAGCTGTGTAATAGGTAGCTGACACAGATAAGAGATATGATATACATCAACTGAGGCACAGCTATGCTAACACAGGTGTAAAGTGATCTATCACAGATAAACAATGTATATCTGAGAACACACAAGCATGCAGATCTAATGAGTAACTAAGAGGCAATATAAGAAGTACTCAGAGAGACAATGTGTTTTTCACCGAAGTTCCCTACTCTTTTCAGAGAGGTACGTCTCCATTGGAGAGGCTACTCCGAAGAGATCACTAGCACTGAATCGTGCTTGTTCTCTGAGTATCTGAGTAATCAAGCCTCTTGCTTTGCTTGTGGAAGTCCTTTAGCTTTGCAGCAGGTAGACTTCAAATCACTTTCACAGACTACTGGTTCAGCTCACACAAGCTTGGGTGATACCAGCAACTCCTACGCCCGTCTAGGAGTAGACACTCCAAGAGTAACAGATCCAACAGCAACAACTCTTGGAGGAACCAATGCTCTTTGCTTAAAGACTCTAACTCTCTTGAACTAACTCTTAGAAAGTTGGCTTTTGTTCAGAGGGTGAGAGGCTTGCAACAGTCGAATATGATTTACTGGGTTGAGCAAGGTTGAGATCGACGACCTCCCCTGGTCCCCTATTTATAGGGTTCACAGGTACCTGACCGTTACACTGTTGCCACGTAGGATTGAGTGGGTCACCGGTGATAGACACCGGTGACACAGCCAATCACAACGCACAACTATAACCGGCTCAGGCAGACCGACACCTGTGTCACCAGAGGCAGACACAGGTGAACCCTTAACTGACGAAGCCTAGCTACTCAGCCCGATCTTGGCACATTACATGCCCTCAGCGCACAACTAACTCTGATCCCTAATAAGGAGAGAACCTCCAACAGTCTTCTGACTCGGCAGACAAACTATTGCAGTGCAGGTCCCTTAGCATTTACAAGCTCTCCCCTGGTACAGAGATGTACTTGAGTCATAGAGCGGTAGAACACCTGTAACACAGCTGTGTCACACCGGTGACTGCAGAGTGCTAACACAAACCAGTTTCACACTTGTGCAAACTGTTGATACAGGGTCACTGACCTCAAAGCATCAGTGCCACTGTCCAACACTCTGAGCATTGAGCAAAAGAACCTTCAGAGATCATTACTGCTTCATCCCTCTTGATAGTACGGGTGTTTCCTATGGACTCAAGGAACTAGCAAATCTAGGCTTTACCTGCCACCAACTGCAGTCATGGCCCTTGACGCATCAAGCCACCATCACCTTACTTGCAACTCCTTGCACAGCACCGGCTTCTTCACAGCTGTGGCACAGTTGCCTAGCACAGCCATCCCCTTGTCCTGGAAACCACCTTTGTAATTTTGGGTGGTCATCCTTTCCTTGATGACACTTCTTCCTGGAACCTATTAAACCTGCTTACACTCATTGTAAACATTAGATTCCAGTTTGAGTTGCCATTAACCATCAAAACCAATTAAGGGTCTAGATGATATTTCAATCTCCCCCTTTTTGGTGGTTAGTGGCAACCCATTCAACAATTTCAAACAAAGATTTGAATAAGTGATACATGTGCAAGTTGTTAGAATATACTCCCCCTGAAGCTATGCACAAAAGATTTGTTTTTAACATGCAAATGCACAGATTTGAATTTTAGGTGTGAATAGTATTTTCTTACAACTTACACTTTTATCAGTTCAGAGAATTTGATGAATCACAAGAGATTGATTTAACTGAACTGATATTGATGTAGTTAGTATGATTAGAGCATAAAAATTTCATGGTCAGAGCAATGCTCAATTTGATCAGTAGAATTTACTCATATTTACTATGATCAGAGCAAACATATGTATATGTAGGCAAGATATGTGAGGAGAATTATATCAGAGTAAACACCATCCACACATATCAAGAACATTACTGCATCAGAACATAAAACACTAATTTAATGTTATCAAGACATAAGAATTCAGAATAAAACAGGTTTTGATACACCAAAATATATATAACACTCCCTCTATTTCCAAAAAACTCCATAGATACTCTCCCTCTTATATTTCTCCCCCTTTGACACTAAAACACTAGAAAGGAGTTAAGAGAAGAAACATTCAGGAGAGCTTGGTCTTCAATAGCTGGAGAACCTCTGAGAGCTAAGTTTGCAATTGGTCAACTTTGGAGTGCAGACTGGTGACTTCTGTTCGGAGCTGGAGATTCTCTCTACGCAGAGCTGCAAACTGAGTTGGCATGACCTTGTTCTGGTAGGCTCTGGCTGCTGTTGGAGACATTAGAGAGGTTGATAGAGAGCCATCGTCAGCCACCTGAGTCACGGACACCAGTTCAGCTGGGTCAGCTGTAGAAAGATCAGCGGTGACAACGGTAGGCACTGGAACTTGAGGTGATGGCATCTGAGGAGCTGTTTGAGCAGCTATGTCACTGCGGATTGGCACAGCTATGTCCGGGGAATCTCCAAAGAGAGCAGGAACAGCAACCTCATCAGGATGGTCATCAGCTTGAGGTCTAAGCTGAGTTTTGGATGTTTTCACTGAGATGTCAAATGTTGATTCTGGAAGACCTGTTCGTTGAAGGATCATATACATGATGTATGACCCATATCTTAGCTTAGCCTTCTTGTCTTTCTGAACAGCATCTATTTCATGAAAGATGTATCTTGCTATATCAAAGTGCTGATTCTTGGCTATGTGCACCAACACCTGTTAGACTGGATTGTATACGGCATCAGTGTTACCTCCTTTAGGTTGAATAGTGACATTGAGAATCTTCACCAGATGCTTGGCAGTTATTGTGATCCCCTTGAAGTAAACATGATCTTCTGGAGCATTGGCAGGGAATGAGAAGTTTCTAGGATAGAATTTCCTTCTGTCAGCATTGGAAACTGGCTCTAATTTGAACAAATTTGGCATGCCAGGCTTCACTGGTGCATAAAATAGGCTGTTGAACTCTAGAGCTGTTATGGATAGCTACTGACCTCTTGTTCTCCAGAGCATGACATCCTAATTGCTTTGTTCTACCCACACAGTGGCATAGAACTCTTTGATGACTTCTAGGTCATATCCTTGTTGTAGATTGCATATGAGGCTTGAATCAGAGATGATAATGTCCTTAGTCTTGTATCAGTCAGAGCAGACCAGTCAATGGCCTTGCAATCTACAAATCCTTTTGAAGATATGATTTTATGATAGACACCCCTTTGATGATCATTATGAAATCTGGGGTCTGAGCAAACTGGATCCAAGAATTCCTTATCTTCACTAAAATATGGGCAGGTTGACCTCATCTTGATAAATGCACTTGTGCTCATTGAGGCAACCTTGTTCTTTGACCTCTTTGGGTCACTCTTTAAAAGCTTCTTTGCTGCAGCCCTTAAAATGAATTGCATTTGATTTGCTTCAGTTCTCAGAGCATGAGAGAAGATGTAATGATATTTGGATTTCAAATCCTCTTCTCCTACTGAGGGGCTGGGCGAGCTGTCTTCTTGTTCTGCTTCCTTCTCAGGCTCACTATCTGATTCTGCACTGGGGGATGAGCTTTCAGCTTGATAATCTTCATCAGAATCAGCTCTTGGTTCTCTTGCTCTGGGTGGAGTCACTGAAACTCCCCTTCCATAATTTGATTGGCTTTCTGAGCTTTCTTCTTCTTTAGCTGAGCCACTTGCCTGTGCCACAGGAGAGGACGCGGGGGCATGAGCAATAGGAGAAGCGACTGCTGGGTCAGCTGGGGTTGACACAGGTGATGGAGACAGCTGAGGAGCTTGGACTTGTACTTCTTCTGTCTAAGACACAGCTGGTTGGGGCAGCTGTGGACTTGAGGTTTTGGCAGCTTCAGAAGGCTTTACTGATCCAGCCTTTGGTAATGTAGAAGGCACATGGGCCTCTTTTTCAGCTTGTTCTTCTATCTCAGATACAAGGAATTGTGAGGGAGACATGAGATTCTGAACATCCAGAGAGGAAAGAGTTTCTACACTTGTAGAGCTTAAAGTTCTTCTACTCCTCCTCTGATATGTTTGCAAATCTGATTTGGCTGGGCTAGCCACCTGTGACACAGGTGGTGGCATTTCCTTCTTTATTTCTTTCAGAGCTTCTTGTTGTTGAACCAATTGTTCTTTCATTGAAGGCTTGGAGCTCTGTGAGGTTTCAGAAATGATTTTAACTTCTGCCTCTGTCTGCCTCTTGACTTGAGGTTCTTCAATAACCACAACTGTTTCAGACCTTTTTCTCTTAGAGCTTAGTGCAGACAAGGCTGCAGAATCTGGTCTGATTGCATCAGAGATCAATCCCTGCTTGACTTTAACTTCAGCTTGCAAAGCTATTTTCTCAGCACCTCGTGGCATGTTCTTTATTCTGCCTAGCAGCTCATTGATCTCCTGTACAAGAATTGTATCTCTGTCATCTGAACTTTGACCTTTGAGCTTTGAGCTTTGAGCAGGAGCAGGAGTAGGAGCAGAAGCAGGAGCAGATAATCTCTTTGATCTGAGCTCTGGAGAGAGCAAGCCTTGCTTGAGTCTGATCTCAGCTTGCATGGAGCGCTTCTCAAGACCGCTTGGCATATCCTTCACTTTCTTCATTAGCTCAGAGATTTGTTGTATAAGGTGACGATCTCTGGCATCTGTATGACCAAGTTCCATGGGTTTATGAGTTGGAGCTGACAAACAACTAGTTGAAAAGTTCTTCTGCTTCTCAATGATTTGCCTTCTCAGTTCAACTTGGGCAGAATGATAAGTGGCTGAGTTTATCTGACGATGCAAATCTGTAATTTCCCTCATGAGAGCTCTATCTTCTTTTATGGGTTCTGGAATAGCCATAGATACTGGCCTAGACATCTCTGAGAGTTTAAAACTTTTAGCAGTGTATATTGTTGTCAGCTATTTCTTAATTTTCTCATCAGTTTCTGCACTGATCTGCTCTGCCAGCTTATCCATCTCATCCAAAATGAGCTTGTCATAATCTAGGTCTTCTTGAGACACTTGATGATCAGGGATAGGCTCTCTAATTGAAAGTGTGCCCATAGGCAGCACTACATTTGCAATGGAAGGCTTTGAGACTTTCTTTACTGCTTGCTTTGGCTTCTTAGCGGCTTCTTTACCCAAAGATGTGTGATCAACAGCAGCTGAGGATCTTGTCCTGTTGGGTGGAGCACACTGAGCTGAGCTGGACTAACCAGCCTGAGAAACTGAAGCAGCCATTTTCTTTGCAACAGCTTTTCTTTGCCTGTAAGCTCTTTGATTTGCTCTTCTTCTCTCAACTGCCTCTTCCTTCTGTCTTAGTCTTTCCCTTTCTTGATCCGAGTCTAAAATGGTTATTTCTTTACTTGACTCCTCTGGATCTGACCACTTAAGGCCACTGTCAGCTCTCTCAGAATCTGAAGACATCTGAAGAAACAAGATAGATAAGAAAGAATGTAGGAAAGAGGTACTCCTAAGATGCAGAAGACAGTAGCTGAGTGAGACACCTGTGTGAGATTAAGGTAACACAGGTGAAGATTTAGAAACAAACCGAGATCTCTGCCTGTTGAATAGGCATGCCTGTGTGACAGGTGAGACCTTAGCGGTGACATAGCTACGTGCGAAGGCGAACGACAGATTTAAGAAAACTAGAGTTTAACAAGGATTTGCCATTCAATTTCAAGCTAGATGTATTCTGGAGGATGAACAAGAGCTAAACCAACCCTAGACAAGAACAATGTGCTACTGGATTAAACTTTGAGCGATTGAAATTGACACTGAGATAGGGCGAACACAAAGTAGGTTTAGCAGAGGCTTACTTTGATCGAGAATTCGATAATGCACGGAGGAATTTGAGTTGGAGCTCCTCGGAAAGCTTTCTCCGATGCGTCGAAAGGTTTTCGAGGGCGGAATCCGCGGTTTCAACGAAAACTCGAGTGTTTGGCGCACGGCGGAAGTTTGGGGTTTTGAGCTGGACAAGGATACTGTGGAAACGTATCGACGCTTTATATAGGCCGAAGGGGTATAAGGTGACTGTGTCATAGCTGAGTTGATGACCTGTGACACAGGTGAGCGAGAAGAGACCCTATGACCTATAGAGTTCAAAAGCATTCACCTGAGACACAGATGGATGACTTAGGTGACAAGTATTTCTTCTAGAACACCAAGATAGAGAGAGTTTGATAAGAGAGCAAGCATTAGAGCACTATCAGAGAGTCCTTATGGAATCTTCTCAATGTCAGTTTGTCAGAAATTCAATCAAGCAAAACCAAAACTGACATGAGTTGATTTGAAAACAAGTACACAAGAATGTGCACAGACAGCTCAAGAAATATTCTCAACTCTAAGCATAGAATACACCTGTGACACAGGTGCCTGACTCAGATGAAAATATAAGCAATATAAACAGCAGAAACATATGAGCTAGACACCAAGCCAAACCTTTTATTGTAAGTTGGAGGCATCAATGATATTCAATTCACTCCTCAGAGCACAGAACCTAGTCTCATCTAAAGGCTTGGTGAAAATATCAGCTAATTATTTTTCAGTCCTTACATGACACAGCTGTATATCTCCTTTCTCAACATGGTCTCTAAGAAAGTGGTGCATCAATTCAATATGTTTAGATCTTTGGTGGTGCACTGGGTTATTGGCTAACTTAATTACACTTTTATTATCACAGAAGAGGGGTACTTGATTAAAAGATATGCTAAAATCTTTCAAGGTCTGCCTCATCCATAATAACTGAGCACAACAACTACCAGCAGCTATGTACTCAGCTTCTGCAGTGAATAGAGCTACTGAGTTTTGTTTCTTGGATGACCAGGACACTAAAGAATGCCCTAGGAATTGGCAAGTACCAGAGGTGCTTTTTTGGTCAACCTTACACCCTGCATAGTCACTATCAGAATAGCCAACTAGCTCAAAATTTGCACCTTTAGGGTAACACAAACCAAACCCAGAAGTTTGAATTAAATATCTCAGAATCCTACGTACTGCCACTCTGTGAGAGTCCTTAGGGTTAGCTTGGAATCTAGCACACATGCATACACTCAACATTATATCTGGTCTAGACGCACACAAGTATAGCAAGGAGCCTATCATGGATCTAAATTCTTTCTGATCAGCAGACTTACCTTCAATGTTTAAGTCTAGATGACCATTTGTTTGCATGGGAGTGTGAACAGGCTTTGCATCCTTCATGCCAAACTTGGTGATGATGTCCTTGGTGAACTTTCCTTGAGAGATGAAGGTTCCTTCCTTGAGTTGTTTAATCTGAAGTCCTAGGAAGTACTTGAGTTTACCATCTAAAGACATCTCAAATCTCTTGGTCATCATCTGGCTAAACTCATCACTCATGAAACGGTTAGTACTGTCAAATATTATGTCATCGACATAATTTTGGCACACAAATAAATCCTTTCCATTTTTCTTAGTGAATAGAGTTGTGTCTACTAAGCCCATTTTAAATCTATTTTTGATCAGAAATTCTTTCAATGTGTCATACCATGCTCTAGGTGCTTGCTTTAAGTCATAGAGTGCTTTGTGCAGTTTATAGACATGATATGGTTTCTTAGCATTTTCAAAGCTGGGTGGCTGTTCAACATATACTAGTTCAGAAAGTTGCCATTCAGGAAGGCTGACTTCACATCCATTTGGTAAAGCTTGATATTATGATGAACAGCATATCCAAGGAGGATCCTGATGGCTTCAAGTCTTGCCACTGGAGCAAAAGTTTTTCTAAAGTCCAGACCCTCCAACTGTGTGAACCCTTGAGCCACAAGTCTAGCTTTGTTCACCACTTGTCCATTGGTATCTTGTTTGTTCCTGAAGACTCACTTAGTTCCAATCACATTATGATGATGGGGTCTTTCAACCAGGGACCAAACTTGGTTTCTCTCGAATTGATTCAGCTCTTCATGCATAACATTTATCCAGTCAGCATCCATGAGAGCTTCCTTTATGTTCCTGGGTTCAACACTTGAAACAAAGGAGTAATGTTCATAGAAATTAGCAATTTGAGAACGAGTAGTCACTCCCCTATTAATGGCACCGATGATTTGGTCTACAGGGTGATCCTTCTACAGCCTGCTGATCACAAGGGGATCCGGGTCAACCACCTGTGTCACAGCTGTTGGACTTGCCTGTGACACAGTTGGTTCTTCCTGTGACACAGCTGGCTGAGTCAGGTCCTCTGCATCCAGTTGATCATTGGCTGGGTTGTACTCGAACTCAACATCTTGAACTCTAGTGTCTTCATCCAGTGGTGGAGAGAGCGGTTCTTGATCACTTGGTAAGGCAGATTCCTCCTTGATGGTGGGTCTGATCTCACTAGTAGATTTCTTTTGAATGTCCTCTCTCCCTACATCATTAGCAACTTGCTCTCCTTGGGAGCCATAAGACTCATCAAAGTCCACATCTATAGATTCTTCAACAACCTTTGTAGAGGTGTTAAAAACTCTATAGGCATGGGACTTAGTGGAATAACCAAGGAATATACCAACATCAGATTTAGCTTCAAACTTAGTCCTTCCTAAGGATGTAGCACTTACAACCGAATACTCTAAAGATGAGATATTTGGGTTGGAGTTGGTGAGCAGCTCGTAAGGAGTCTTCTTGAGTAGTGGATGTAGATATAGCCTATTGATGGAGTGGCAGGCAGTGTTGACAGCTTCAGCCCAAAATCTTGGTAAAGTCTTGTTTCATCTAGAAGTGTCCTTGCCATCTCTATCAAGGTCCTGTTCTTCCTTTCCACTACACCATTTTGCTGTGGAGTATATAGACTTGAAAACTCATGCTTGATTCCATGCTTGTCCAAAAATGTTTCCACCTTGGAGTTCTTGAATTCAGTCCCATTGTCACTCCTAACCTTGACCAGGTTTACCTTCCACTCATTTTGAACTCTAACAATGAGATGCTTGAATTTCTTGTAAACATGTGTCTTCTCCTTTAAAAAAGAACACCCAAGTATAGCGAGAAAAATCATCTACTATGACAAAGCCATACTTGTTACCTCACAAGCTTTCATATGTTGTAGAACCAAAAAGGTCAATGTATATGAGCTCAAAAGGAGTGGTGGTGGTCATGATGGTCTTGGGACGATAGGCAGCTCCAACTTGTTTGCCGGCTTGACATGCACTGCAGGGCTTGTCCTTCTCAAACTTCACCTTTTCTAAGCTTATGACATAGTCATGTTTGCTCAGTTTGTTGAGAAGCTTCATCTCTGCATGTCCTAGCCGCCTGTGCCACAGCCAGCCAACACTGGTCTTAGCCATGAGACACCATGGAGATGCTGCAGGCTGTTCATTGAAATTGACAATGTACAATTTTCCAGACCTGCATTCTTTGAATACTTGAGAATCATCAGATAGTTTGGAGGCTATAACCTCATTAGGATAGAAAGTAACTTTCATACCTGTGTCACACAGCTGTGACACAGACATTAGACTATAGTCTATCTGATCCACAAGCATGACATTAGATAAGGAATGGTTTTCAGATATGACAACTTTACCAATGCCATTTACCTTTCCCTTGGAGTTATCTGCATAGATCACATATTTGCTTGAAAGATTTTTATTTGTGATATCTACAAACTCCTCTCTGCCTCCTGTCATATGTTGTGTACATCCACTATCCACAACCCAGTCAGTTCCACTGGAGGCAGTGTCCTGCAAGATTAGTTATGGGATTTAGGGACCCAAACTTGTTTGGCTCCCTTAGCTGTTTTACCATAGGCAGAAACAACAGTTAATGAGTTAGAAGATCTGTTTCTAGAATTGATAGCCTTAGCAACAGATGATATTACATGAATCCTTTTTGGCTTACTATCGCCTGCAACCTTAGACAAAAGGGTTAGTTGGCTGTGTAAGTTACCGGTGACACTGGTGGATACACAGCTGTGTGAGATACCGGTGACACAGGCAACTGTTACCTTTGGAACCCAGATGGCAGGTAACCATTTTATCAAGTGCTTGCGACCTACAAAATTTGCCACAATTTTTCCTTTTCTGTCCTTTTGCAGGACATAGGATGGGTTGGATGGAATGTTTACTGCATTCCTATTTCTCTGCATATGACCAATAAATTTGTTGTCATTTGTACCTGCTTGTCTCACAGATTTTGCTGCAAGATTAGAGTCAGTGACAGCAGGCAGTTTATCTTTATTTGCAGGAGAAATGTAACCCAGGCCTTTTCTGTCATCATTCTTCCTGAGCATCTCAGCTCTAACAGCTGATAATTTTGCATGCTAATGTTGGCAGTGCATAGGCCTTTCCTCATAAGCCTTTTAAGCTCTTCTAGCTCCTCCTTGAGCTTGTCATGCTCAGCTGCATCCACAGAGTTAGTAGCAGTAGAGGTTGAAGCCTCTTTTGAATTATCAATAACTCCACCTGTGGATGTTAGAATATTTATATGGCTAGCACAGTTTAAGCATGATTCAATAACAGCATGAGCAGGCAAAGGTGCATCAGTAGATATAGTAGAAGAAATATCAGTGCACATGGAATGCTTTGCCTTAAGCTCCTCATGCTCCTTAATGAGAAGCTCATGAGCTGCTTTGAGCTTTTCATGAGCTATTTCCAGATTTTCCTAGTCTAGCCTGAGGTTTTTCCTATCATCTGTAACCTCATCACATGTTTCTCTCAGCTCCATGAGTTTATCCCTTAAGGATATGTTCTCCTTCCTCTCCTTGCCATAGGCCTTATCTGTTCTTTCCAGGATGCCCATTAGTTCAGCATAATCAGGAAAGTCATCTTCAGTGAGTACCTTAGATTCTTTGGCCATGAGGCACAAAGGAGCAGAAGCAGATTACGTCTGATCAGCCTTGGCGTTGATCTTGGAGCTGTGTGATCTGGCTATGTCACAGCTGGGCACATCAGCATTGCTGATGGCAATCCCAGCAACCTGATCTTCATCTTCAGACTCTTCTTCTGAGCCTGAATCATCTGACACCCAAGCTTGTCCAATATAAGCTCTAGCAGTGGCTTTGTTCTTGGAGTAAGTTGGATGCTTGCTGTTGAAAGTCTTCTTCTTTCCATTTAAATCCTTCCTCTTGTTGTATCAACTGTTGTCTTTCTTCTTGTTTGGACAATCAGCAGCAAAGTGGCCTTCCTTACCACACTCGAAGCACTTGTTGTCTTTGGATAGCCTCTTTCCTTTGAATCTGTCACTTGACCCAAACTGCCTCTTCTTCTTGTAGAACTTTCTGAAATTCCTCGTGAGGAGGATAAGTTCACTCTCTTCTCCACTAGCCATCTTCTCATTGAGTTCTTCACTACTATCACTCTCAAGTTGTGAAGTTGAAGCAGTGGTCTTCAAAGCAATGTTCTTCTTGACAGAGGGGGAAGAGCTTTGCTTGCATCACTCTCAAGTTGTGAAGTTGAAGCAGTGGTCTTCAAAGCAATGTTCTTCTTGACAGAGGGGGAAGAGCTTTGCTTGCCTTCTTACTTGATTTCCATCTCATGTGTTAGTATCCTTCCTAACACTTCAGTGGGCTTCATCTGGTTGAACCCATCTTTCTCTTTTAGCATCAGAACAAGAGTCCTGTAGGCCTTAGGAAGCACTGACAGAAACTTCTTGATCACATCTTCATCATCTACCCGATTGGAACTTAGAGCCTTCAACTGGTTGGTAATAATGATGAGTCTTGAAAACAGGGAGTTGATGTCCTCACCATGCTCATACTCAAATCTCTCTAGCGTTGATTTCAGTAGGCTTCTTTTTGACTTCTTCAGAGTGTTGCTGCCCTCATAGATCTGCTCTAAAGTATCCCAGATATCCTTGGCAGAGTCCATGGTACTGACTCTGTTGAAGTCATGCTCCTGTAGACCCATGAATATAGCTGTGGCAGCCCTAACATTATTCTGAATGTTTCTCTTGTCATTTATGCTAGGGATGATGGTGTCTTCCAACCTATAGCCTGTACACACAACTTCCCACACATCTGGATCAATGGCAATAAGATGCATTTGTATCTTTCTTTTCCAGAAGGCATAGTTAGTTCCATTAAAGACATGTATTTTACCCTCATAGCCCGACATCCTTTAAACTCTGGCTGTTAGGCCAAATCAAAGAGCAACCTGCTCTGATACCAATTGAATAGGAGGCTAACTAAATTCACTTCTTTTTGCTTAGGTTATCAAATTATGTCTTAGCAGATTGCAAGGTTAAGCTAGTTGTGTGATAGGTGAACAGCACAGGCAATATATGTTATGTAAATTAACATGTAGCTGTCACACAGGTATGTAACACAGGAGAGCTAATAACCTAAAACAGATAAGCAAGACAGATAGCTGTGTAACAGGTAGCTGACACAGATAAGAGATATGATATACCGCTAGCACTATAGAGTGCTAGCACAAACCAGTTTCACACTTGTGCAAAACTATTGATACAGGGCCACTGACCTCAAAGCATCAGTGCCACTGTCCAACACTCTGAGCATTGAGCAAAAGAACCTTCAGAGATCATTACTGCTTCATCCCTCTTGATAGTACGGGTGTTTCCTATGGACTCAAGGAAACTAGCAAATCTAGGCTCTACCTGCCACCAACTGCAGTCATACCTTGCTTGCAACTCCTTGCACGGCACCGGCTTCTTCACAGCTGTAGCACAGCTGCCTAGCACAGCCATCCCCTTGTCTTGTAAACTACCTTTGTAATTTTGGGTGGTCATCCTTTCCTTGATGACACTTCTTCCTGGAACCTATTAAACCTGCTTACACTCATTGTAAACATTAGATTCCAGTTTGAGTTGCCATTAACCATGAAAATCAATTAGGGGCCTAGATGAGCTTTCATCAACAATCGAGCACTTAGACTGTGTGTTTTGCACGGTGAGTTGGGAGAAGATGTCCCACAATCGCCACCTCCACTGTCTACTCGCAGTGATATGCGACCATGAGCTGCTCTTGTTGGACTACCCGTTGCTAGCCTCGCCATGTTGATTTCACTTTGAGAAGTTTTGGCTCTGCCTCAATGGTTTTTCCGAGATCGTTACCCAATCTTGGGCATCCGTGGAGCATGAACAGGACTTCTTCCAATGCTTGTTCAAGAATATGACGAGGACGACGTGATGCTTGCAAAGCTAGAGTGACACAAAGATTAGGAACGTCACACTCTAGATGGCGCTCGCACGTGATATCATCGCACACCTCGACACGGCTCAAGAGAGCCGCGACCTATCACGCAAAGAAGCATGCTTTCATCACAGCCTCAAGCAATGCTACCTCAGCCTTGCATCTCTTTGAGCATACCATCGCATGCCAATGATCTTAGATTGTCTGGTTGCATGAGGATAATAAAAACATCTCATTCTTCCACCTCCAAGCTGCTTATCGTCGCCTGAAAAATAGGATCTTGGCTCTCAATGTGAATGGCACGATGGTGACCGAGTAGCCAATGCTCGCGACAACGGCCTTTGACGCGCATGATTTCTCCTTGAATCTTCAGTTGTTGGGCATGGCAGACATGTGAGATTTCTCCTCGAATCACGGCTGACCTCTCTGAGCTCGACGCACCCTTTTCCGAGATGGAGGTTTGGGAAGCCATCCTCCAGCTGTCAGCTGGCAAGGCGCCCGATCCGGATGGATTTATTGTGGAATTTCTTCGCGCGTGCCAAGGAATGATTAAGGGAGACATTATGGTTTTCTTCCACAAGTTGTACCAACTCAACGATGTTGGTTTCCACCAGATCAACCAGGCGTTCACCACACTCTTACCGAAGAAGGCGGATGCAACAAGCCTCTAGGACTTTAGGCCCATAAGCCTGATTCACCTTGTGGTGAAGCTATTCGTGAAGACCATTGCACCATGCCTTCATCATCGGAAGATCCATCCACGACAATATTGCGCTTGTGCAGCAGATGGACAAGTTCTTGGTGAGGCTGAAATCCCCCCCATGTCATGTTGAAGCTCGACATCACCCAAGCATTCGACTCGGTCTCGTGGCCCCTCCTCGAGATCCTTGCCCGGCTTGGTTTCGACATGCGCTTCCGTGATTGGATCGCCATTCTGCTTTCTTCGGGAAGCACTCAGGTGCTCATTAACGACAAGCCAGGTCCGCCTGTGCAGCACTGCAAGGGCCTACAACAAGGCTATCCCCTCTCCTCAATGCTCTTTGTGCTTGTCATCAACGCTTTTAACCATTTGATTGGGTGCGCGGTAGAGGTTGGTATCCTGGAGTAGTTGTCCCCTCGTGCAGGGCTACCTGTTGTGTCCGTATACGGTGATGATGTGGTGTTATTCCAAATGCTCTGCTTCTCCAATCAATTGCAAGGACGTGGAGGTTACACTGATCTCTGCTTGTCTCGCGTGCCCAATTGCGGAATTCCCAGAAACCTACCTCAGAATCTCTCTTTCCATCTGCATGCAGAGTAGTGTTGGTTTCAGTCGATGATCGATCGCATTGCAAACCAAATCCCAACCAAGAAGGCATCGATGCTCTCCAAAGCAAGGCAGCTTGCACTTGTCAAGTCCGTGATCGTCCGTGATGTGCACCATCCCTTTGCACCAAATGCTGGAATTATCTATGTCGAAGAAGGCACTAAGGTAGATCGAGAAGATTCAACGTGTTTTCGCTGGTCTAGACACGCGTATGCAAACAGAGGACATTGCCCTGTCAATTGGACCCAATTTTGCTGGCAGTTGAAGTTTTGTGGGTTGGGCATTCACGATGTGGTGAGAAAAGGTCTGGCTTTACACCTATGTTTGTTATGGCAGGCACGAATGGACGATTCCAAATCTTGGCGTAGGCTCAGCATGCAGTCCTCCTCCGTTGAATGCAGCGTTTTCTTTGCCTCCAGCCATATAGCGTACAACAAAGGAATGGCTGCCCTCTTTTGGGAGGACAGATGGATTAGCGGTCCTGCAGTCTGCAAGTTGGCACCCACGGTTTATGCCCTTGTTCCCAAGCGTCGTCATTGTCGCTACACTATTGAGCAAGGCCTAACTGGGAGAGCCTGGTGGCTGACATCAAGGGCGCGCTCTCCGTGCTTGGCAGAGTGTAGTGTGTGCAACTGGAAGGATCTAGAGAATCGACTAGAGAAGGATGAATAGGAGATTATCAAAAACTAATAACAAAAGAAAATCATACATATGCAATTTTAAATCTCTAAGTAAATCCTAGCAAGCTAGTGATCAAAATACGCAAGGAAACAAGTAGAGAGGAACGAAAAAGGATAACCACATAGGGGATATAAGATTTGTTATTGAAATTCGAGCCTTTGGCGAGGCTCTACGTCTCCATTGAGAAAGTTTGATCCTAGATCGAAGCCAGCACGAAATGTGCTCTTCTCTCAAAGGGCTTGCCGATGCGAAGCCCCCTCTCACTCGTGACAGCTATTCACCTTACGGTAGGTGAGCTCCAAACCCTCACAAACTTCTTGGGGCTCTTCACAAACTGAAGGCTCTCAAGCGACTCCTAACTGTCTAGGAGGCGCCAATCTCCAAGAGTAAGAAACTTCAATCAGTTCGGCTTAGAGATGAACTCTTGCTTGATGCTCAACTATGGATCAATCTCTCTCTCAAAGATTTCCTCACAATGATCATAATTTGGGCTTGAGGAAAAGAGGAGTAGCACTCAGGGAGCAGAGGAATTGATTAGCAAAGATTTATGTGTGCAAAGAGATTTGGGGGTATATATAGTCAGCCCCTCAAAAACTAGTTGTTAGTGCAAAATGACGGAATTCGTAGGTTCCAACCTAAACCTAGAGGTTCCAACATTTCAAATCAATGGCTATATTGGGTACGTAATAATAGATCTCGGAGGCTCCAGCACGAACCTAGAGACTCTTAATTTTCAAATAAAGGGCTGTATAGGGTGTCCAACAACGGATCTCGGAGACACCGAGAAAAACTTGAAGATTCTGACTTTCAGATCACAGTGAACAGAAGCAAATGTCAACAGTTCTGACTTTGAACCTAGACCCTCTAAAAAATTAGATAGCCTTGAACAAGGCATCTCAGAGCCGAATTCTAGAGGTTCTAAGATTTCAAGGTACTCAACAAAGTGGGGATAGTACACAAACTCAGAGCTTCCATATACTGACTCGGACATTCTGATTTTTCAAAGGATAAGTCTAGAAGGGATCTCAGACACTCCGGAAACTTCCAAGAGTTCTGACTTTCAAGCTCAAAAGACTTAGATGTTTCCAAAACCAGAACACGGAGGTTCCAGGATCATCTCGAATGTTCTGGTATCCTTAAAAACAAGACAGACGAGCAATTCGGAGGCTCCGTGTTCCAAGATTCTTTACACAAAAAGCAAACCCAGATGTTACGATAACAATCACAGAGGTTCTGATTTTTGCCAAAATTGTGAGAAGAGATGGTTTTCAAATGCCTCTTTGGATATAAAAGTTGATTGCTAGCTGAACATTAGCAAGGTACTCTCACCGGCTTCCAAAAATTAGCCCCCTTAATAGTATGACTTTGCCTAAACTCAATATGATTTTTTGAACCACTAAAAGAGCTAGAAAATAATCATTAATCTTGTTTTCTTCAAATTGTTCATTTCTTAGAACTTTTTAGGGGTCGTCAACACTGGTTGTATCATCGCTTTTGGGACTAAATCACCTGATCATACTTTATGCACACATTAATCCCTTAATCATTTTTCATTAATTATCAAAATCTACTTAGGAGGCCAAGATACACTTTCAAGAGCTCTAGCGTGCAGTGAGCGTGATCACCCTATCCGACAAAGAAGGCACTCTCATCAGATTCCAAATATAGCCCCCCTTAATAGTACGACTTTGCCTAAACTCAATGTGATTTCTCGAACTACTAAAAGAGCTAGAAAATAATAATTAATTTTCTTTTCTTCAAGCCGTTTATTCCTTAGAACATTTTAGGGGTCATCAACGCTGGTTATATCATCGCTTTTGGGACTAAATCACCTGATCATACTTCATGCATATATTAATCTCTTAATTATTTTTATTAATTATCAAAACTCATTTAGGAGTCAAGATGCACTTTCAGGAACTCTAGCGTGCTCACCTCCGAGGAAGAAGGCACCCTATAATTGAAGTGGACCACCCTATACTTGGCTCCCTCCTACTACAAGGCTCTTTTACACGAGTCGATCCGCTCACCCTTTTGGAGGTTGAATTGGAAAACCCGGGCTCCCAACAGGAAGAAATTCTTCCCGTGGCTTGCCTACCAGAACCGTCCTTGGACAGCGGACATGCTATCACGGCGCGGCCTGCCGCACTCACCTCACTGTTTGCTCTGCGATAGGCTCCGGAGACCATGCAACACCTTCTTGTGGACTGCGTCTTCACACACCAAATTTGACACTAGGTCGTCCTTGCTTCGGTACGATCCACAACTACTCCTCGGCACCAGACGAGGAACTTGTCGAGTGGTGGAAGCAGACCCTGAGTGCAACCTCCGTAACGCAGTCCAAAGGGTTATCTTTGTTAATTCTCCTCACCACTTGGCTGATCGCAAACAGCAAAACACGTGTCCTTGAAGGAGAGAGACCAGCAGTTCCCACGACTCATCGACAAGATCAAAGCCGAGGCCACTATCTGGGCTGATGCAAGCGCATCAGGTCTAAAAGCCCTATTGTCGCCGACATACTGAGTCCTCTCTTTTTGTGCTTTTCTTTTCTGCTTATATGGCTGGCCTTGTCTAAGGCATGTACAGTTTTTCTACCCAACTAATACAACGAGGTCCAATGCTCATTGCGTTTTCTCGAAAAAAACAAATGACAATGACAAATGGGTATATATCGTCGGCAGTGCAACCTGTTCGTCAAAGAACTTTTACGCTTGGACCTTCAGTAATATTCAAGCTAATGTCTCCCTTAGATGGATCTGGAAGAGTTGATGTTTCCCTAAACTGAAAGCTTTCGTCTGGCTCCTCTGAATGACAGACTAAATACCAGAGATATGCTTCCTAGAAGGCATTGCAGCAATTCAAATGACAACACTTGTGTCCTCTGCACTGGAAACACGTGACCAGCTCTTTTTTGGCTGTGGATTCAGTCTCAACTGCTGGCAACGCCTTGGTTTTCAGTGGCAACAGGCTGATAACCTTTATTCAAATATTCAGTTTGCACGTCCCAGCTTCCAACGCCCCTTCTTCATGGAGGTTTTCATCACTGCTGCATGGAATATCTGGAAACGAAGAAGCGCCAAGATCCTTGAGAACATTTCCCCTTCGATTGCCTTTCTTGTTAGGAAGGATTTTTACATACAAACCTTCAGAGTTAAGGAGGAGTCCAGGACTTCCTACCTAGTTTGGCTAGAATCTATCTCATAAATCCTATGTAGTCACCTCTACCTGGACTCTTTGTACATGCTTCCTCCTTTCTTGTAAACAATTATCGGGCCTCCCATATCGCTTTCTCCAAAAAGAAACTCCATCCCTATTCTATGACGCTACTAGCGAAGTACCAGCACAATTAATTGTAGGAACTTTTCAGATTTCCCCATAAGGATGGTATCCTTTATGCTTTATGCAGGTATATCAAGATTCCAGAAAAAATACAATATAATTAACACATTTTATGTCATTATTACATTTCATAAATCTCATTAGTATTAACATGTAACTTTTTCTGTACCTCTTCTTACTTTGGCCTTTAGGAGGATTTTTTTCACAAACACCTGAATAACAAACCACCAAGCCTTGTGAAACGCATTGCCATTCTATTCGCAGATTTTGCCGTTTATTGAAAGGAAGACAATAAAAGATTTGATTACCCTCAATGGGACTCCTATGGAGGTTTAATTCACTGTTAGAATATACTAGCTAAATACTCGTGCGTTGTTACGGATAAACAAATAAGATTACTAAACATGTCAAATTATCGTTGTCGCGCTCTATGCCACGTCCTCGGCTTCGTCTCAGCTTTTGGTTGAGCTTCGGCTCGGGCATAATTATGAGTTGTTTGCAGGGAGTAGCACCTTGGGCGAATTTGAGTTTTTGAATTTAGAGTCGGTGGATGAGGACATCTATTCAGGTTTCATCACGAGCATATAGGTTTGCCAAAATTTTGAGATGGCTCCACATGTAAGGACCAGGAGGAGAAAGTGTATAGACCGCTATCGCCGATTGACATCTTTATTATATTATATAAAAATAATATCAAAGAGAAGAAATAAAAGTTTAAAAATAGAACTAAAGGCTGATTCAACTCAATTCCAACATAAATAAAAAATATTTGTGATGGAACTCAATTTCATAATATATGTTGGTTAATTACGCGATGGTTGATGAATACGGGGTTCTTCTTCTTCTGGTAGATCCCGACGACTCTCTTAGCATTCAGCGCGGTGTTGATGAACTCATCGAAGGTAATGACGTGCAACATGCCTGCGAAAACAAAGAGAGTTTACATGGGTAATAGTCTGATACACCAACACTTTTACCTACTGTAAACATCAGTGTATGTAGAATTGTAGATTGATTGATTTTAGAGTAATGGTTCACCCAAAAAAATGCAATTGGATCAGTGAAAAATGCACATACCGTCGTGAGTTTTTCACGAAATTCATATCTCTGCGTCACCCTCGGCCTTTAGCTGCTAGAAATCACAAAATCAATTAATATAAAAACATGTTTGTTCGATCATCACAAATCAATCAAAGATCACTAAAAATGTGGAGCCGGATAAGGCGAGGTTATATATATGGGGCTCTCACTGATGAAGTGTCTACTGACATTGACCCACTGC
Organism: Stipa capillata; assembly: GCA_019208055.1. Taxonomy (NCBI): domain Eukaryota; kingdom Viridiplantae; phylum Streptophyta; class Magnoliopsida; order Poales; family Poaceae; genus Stipa; species Stipa capillata. The sequence continues at coordinate 178,420 of JAGXJF010001365.1, forward strand.
ACCTCGAGCGTGCGGCGGCGGGCGGCGCATTCCTTGTGTTCGCCATCTCGCATTCGGTGGCAAAGTTCTTACCTCCGCTCCAAATCGCGAAATCAAAATTGAATAAAGGCAATTCCTCCTAGAACATCGAGCAAAACCCAATCAGAACCGCATGCTCGCGCCTTCCACGAAATCATGCGAGACCATCGAGTCCCTCACAGCAACCAAAAAATCTGACCGTGGGTGAGAGGTGAGCATGGAGTAGAGGCAAGAGAGGTCGAACGACGCAGATGGAGGGGCGACGGTGATTGGAGCACACTCGTTGGGGAGACGAAGTTTGTTGATCTGTTAAGATATCACAAATTTTGTTGAACAAAACAAGGAGGAATGGGTGAGTTAATGGTGTGAGTTTGTTGCTAAGTTAGTTGTAGATAGATTTACTTTATTAGAGGGTTAAAATCGAAAGCTAAATTGTGACACCATCACCAACTCAAATATTATAGAATGGTATAGATATTAAAGTATTTTCCTTCAACAAGCACTGTTTGAGATTTTTCTAGCCATCCATATAGGACAAACTTCTTTTAGAATTTCTTTATGATCTCTATTTCTTTGACAAACTTGTTGAAAAAGGAGATGGTGCATGCATGGTTATCAACTTACCATACAGTTTTTGTTTACATAATGGTATGAATAGTTGCATGTTCTCATGCTAGTCGATGCTTTCAAGTTTAACCTTGTTACCTGTTGTTCTTCCTTCTGTTCATGCAGGAAAGTATATGCTCTAGATGTGGTTGGTCACATTCCAGTGGAACTGCAGAATCTTACTTACCTGACAAACCTGTATGAGTTGTCTCGAACCTGAATCTTCAAAGCTAAAGGACATCTACTTAAAGCATTACAAAAGCTTATAATCACAACATGCAGTAGACTTTCATGCAGACTATCTGTTCTAGGGCCTGTTTGGTTAGGCTGTGACTGTTGACAAAGCTGTTGTTGGCTGACTATCTGAGAAAGTGATTGTGGCTGTGGAAAAGTGGACATATATCTTCGGGTTGACCCAAACCATCTATAGCATTTTGGAAAATGAGCCCTGAAGTTTCAGCACATTACAAAAAACTGGAGGAGGCAGCTTTTCTAAACAGCTGAATTTACACTCCAAAGCCTATAGTTACTGTTGGCAAAAGCTGCTCTAAAACTAACATTTTTGATTGGACTGTAGTTTTTTTCAATGGAAAGCTGCCGAAAAGCCCAACCAAATAGAACCACAATGGAAAGCTGCCGAAAAGCCCAACCAAATAGAACCATAATCATACAACTATAGGTTAGAATGAAGAGAACAGAACATTCATGTTTGATAAATACAGTTTATTTTTTTTGAAGGAAGTGGCAGGAGCTCTGCCATTCTTATAGAAGAAAGAGTTCAGAAAAAATACAATCAATTGAATGCAAGGGAACAATGGGGGAGAATTAGCAACAGGGAAGAAAAGAAAAAGAAACCACTAGGCTGAGATACAATACTTGCTCCGGCTAAAAACAGCCTCAGCCCCATGGATTGCGAGCGATAGGACCCGGTTTACTCAAACAGATTTGGGCCTCTCATCTCCCCCTCAAAATTTTGAAACGCCAAAAGCCTCGATTTGATATCGTCCATCATTCGAGCTGTGACATCATCTACTGATCTGAGTTGCTGCTTGAAGACGCGGGCATTTCGCTCTTTCCACAGATTCCAAAGTCTGTATGTTAGGATGCCATATAGCCTCTTTCTTTCCTGTCGTTGAAGATCTGGGCAGCGTGTGTTCCACCAGGTCTGGAGATCAAGATTCGTGTCTGAGATGAGTTCAAGAGGTCCGAAACTGTTCATAACCGCTATTCTGCGCCAGGTTTGTCTAGCAAAGGGACATTGCAGGGATACGTGCGTTGCTGTTTCTTCCATAGAGCCACATAAGGTGCATATTACTCCATTGGGCCATCCTCTTTCTTGTAGTCTGTCGGCTGTCATGATCCTGTTTTGAAGTAGAAACCAGACATGGAGCTTGCATTTGTGCTCGGCATGCGCAGTCCATATGTCGTCGGCTTGAATTTTAGGCAGAGTACCTTCAAGCTGTATGTTGTAAGCTGAACGTGCCGAATATTGCACTGAGTTTGTCCATCTCCAGGTTATTGTGTCAGTTTGTTCAGGGTCTGTCAGTGTTTGGGCAATTAGGTTCCATAAACCGATGAATTGGTGAATTTGCTCTTGTGAATTGATATGCTTGATCTGTTTGAGCCACCGGTTGTCCTAGAGTTCATATTCCACTGTTCTGTTCTTCCTCTTGACGAGAGCAAAGAGCGTTGGTGCTACATCTTTTGGCGCCATTCTCCTGAGCCATCTGGAGTTCCAAAACTTCGCTTTGTTCCCTCTTCCTACTGTGATTATTGTTGATGCGTCAAACAGCGACCTGCCATTGGTGGTGCACGGTGTTAATTGTCCGTGCCATGGTCTGGGCATGGAACTCCATTCTGTCCATAGCCACCGAAGGCGCAGAGCCGTGCTAAACATCTCGATGTTCTTTCTTCCTAGCCCTCCCCTACTTTTTGGTCTGCAGACCTGTTTCTAGCTTACCAAGCAGTGTCCTCCTAAGCAATCTTCATCACCTGTCCAGAGGAAAGCTCTCATGGTCTTCTCGATCTTCTTGATGGTCCATTTGGGGGGGATGAAAGCTGAAAGCCAGTAAACCAAGCATGGAGCAAGAACTGAATTGATTAGCGTGAGTCGTCTGGCTCGATTGGTTAACTTGCCCTTCCATCCTGCTAGCTTGGCCAAAAGCTTGTCTAGCAAGGGCTGCCAGTCTGATTTCCTAAGCCGTGAAGTGTGCAGGGGTAGGCCTAGATAAGAGCATGGAAATTTCTTCAGCTCCACTGGAAGAGCGAAGAGATCTGTTGTAGATCGACGTTGTGGCGGCTAATGATGTAGGCGTTGCTCTTCTGGGCATTGGTATGAAGTCCTGTTGCGGCACCGAAAACCTGTAGGCACTATAGGATGGAGTTCAGCTCTCTTACGTCTGGGTTACCGATGATTGCGGCATCATCGGCATATAGGGAAACTCTGAGATCATTTGCTACTCCTCGGATCGGTTTGATGACATTTTCCTGTACAGCTTTGTGTAGGAGCTTCTGCAATGGTTCAATTGCGAGGATAAAGAGTAGGGGGGATAGCGGGTCTCCCTGTCTGACTCCTCTTCGGTGCCAAATGCGATTTGTTTTGTCTCCATTAATGATGATCCTGGAGGAGGATGAGGTCAGGAGGTTGGCCAGCCAGTTGCGCCATTTGGTCCCGAAACCCATTGCTGGGAACAGCTCGAACATGAATTCCCAGCTAACAGAGTCAAACGCCTTTTGGATATCGAGTTTAAGAAAAAGGGTGGGGGTCTTGTTCCTGTGGAGCATCCGGATGATGTTTTGAGTAAAGAGGAAGTTGTCTTGGATTCCCCTTCCTTTGATATACGCGCTCTACGTCATAGAAATCATGTTATCTAGTTCCGGAGCGAGTCTGGACGCCATCATCTTGGTCAATATCTTGGCAAAGGAATGGATAAGGCTGATTGGTCTGTATTCTTTAACTGTTTTGGGTTGAGCCTTCTTTGCAATGAGGACGATGTCTGCCTCATTTAGAAGGTTCAACCTTTGCGTTCGGAGCACAGCAAATTGTCCGATCGCCAATATCAAATCTTCCTTGATTATCTGCCAGCATCTTTTGAAGAAGGCGCTAGTGAATCCATCTGGACCTGGTGATTTTCCTTCCGGTAGACTCTTAACAGCATTCAGAATTTCCTCTTCCGTGAAGTCGTACTCAAGGTGCTCTAGGTTTTTCCTTTGTATACCAATTGTTTCCTAGTTAAAGGTGGTTGTCCGAGATTCCTTAGAGCCAAGGAAATCCTCAAAATGCTTTTCTGCAATTTGCATTTTCTCGCTCTGGTTGTAGATTTGATGTCCATCTATCTCAAAGGAAGAGATTATGTTTCTTCTTATCCGAGCATTTATCTTAAGCTGGAAGTATTTTGTATTAGCATCTCCTTCCTTGATCCATAAGAGCCAGGATCTTTGGCGCGTGTGTGCTTTCTGGATTGCAGCGAGGCCTAAGAGTCTGCTCGCAAGGCATGATCGAAGGGCGAGCTCAAGAGCGGTTAGCGTCCTTTGTTCCTGTGCTGTATCAAGCTGAAGGATGATCTCTGAGGCAATCACGAATTGGATTTTGGTGTTCCCAATTAGGTTGTGGCTCCATCTTGTCAGCGTTTTGGAGAGGCGGGATAGTTTAATACGTAGATGTCTCATTGCATCCATTGTCTTCACTGGTTTGGCCCAGCAGCTGTGAATTGTTTGCTAGATTTCTGAGATCTTCAGCCACCAGTCTTCGAATTTGAATGATTTGAGCTTCTTGCCCTGTTGTATTCCGGTCAAAAGAAGGGGGCAGTGGTCTGAGATCATGGTCGACAAGGCTTGAAGGTTGTAATCTTGGAATTCTAGGTCCCATTCTGTAGAGCAGAGCATCTTATCAATATGCTTCTATGTTCTTTCGGTTGATATGCCATTCCAGTATATGTGTTGGTTTTCAAGAGGCGGAAGAAAATCATTAGCAGATATGTCACTTCCTAATTTTACATGTTATTTTCAATTGATATGCTATTTCAATAGCTAGAAAAATCCAGGACTTAAATAGGCTCCCACTATTGTTATGGTTTATGCGATAACATTTATCTTACAGATCATTTTGGTAACCTGTAGTTCAAATTACTTTTACTTTGCAAGGCCTATACGAATTCAGTGCTGCTGCCTGCCTGCCTTTTTTTTATAGATAAAGGAATGAATTTCATTGATTCCGGCATCTGCATAACAAGATGCACACAGCCAACTGACCATAGACAAGATGTCAACCATAAACGTCATCACAAGAAAATCTGAAAATCAAAACAAAATATTCAACAACGCAGCCACTAAGTCAACCAAGATAAAGTAAAGTTACGGAACAACGCCGTCGGCAATTCTGGCCTGCTGTCTCCACCCGCTAGACGAAAACCAGTGTATCAAGTCGCTCCCTGCCTTGAATGAATGTCATTGATTCTCCTTCTGCATCGGTGCCCATGCACGCAATAGAGAAGCACATAGGAACACCACCTGATTGGGATGATAAAAAAACTTTTTGTCAAAAGTTAGATCATTACGACATAACCAAATAGCCGTACGCATCGCCCGGGCGCCAGATAAAATACGATCTCTAATCTCAACCACAAAAGAATTGCTGCCTGCCTGCCTGCCAATAAGAGTTTCTGCAGATACAACTTTAGAAACCTTAGTTTTACATTGGTTTTCTGGTGTGCTTTTAGGAATTTAGCGCAAAATTACTTGACTGGATCTTTACCAGCATTCATTGAAAAGCTGACACAGTTGCAGTACCTGTAAATAACAATTCGTGTTTCTTTGAAGCATTTAAATGTAAATGGTAGAACTATTACATGTAAGATACCAATTCGTGTTTCTTTGAAGCATTTAAATGGCAATGGTAGCACTACTACATGGTATCTTGCGCAGTGGATAACCCTTTTCTGATAATAAAAGAGTTTTATTTTCTTGATATTGCATCAAAATGATGTCATATATAAAGAGTTTCTCTCAGCCTCTACAATCACGTGTACACAGCCAGCGGTTCAAAAATAAATAAAACGAGTTCGTCGAACACGAACGTTACAATTCTAAGAAAGCAAATGATGAAATGGAATTGCAAGCAAACTACTCCTCAAGTGGCGCACAAACTGTGATTAAATCTCTACCATGCTTAATGAAGAGCTCCCTTAACATGGTCTTGAGGGCATGGCACGCCTAGATCAAAAATTCCTGATCCTCCGGACACTACAAAACAAACCATGAGCGTGGTCAGTTTGCACGTCTGTAAATAACCTGTAGGGATTATAGAATTTATATTTATCATTTCTACGTAGTCACAAAAACCAATACAAAGCAGCTGGCTCTACTAAAACAAGAGTATGAAGGCCACCGTTTAACCCTGACAACCAGGGGCTAAACAAATCATCTATACTAGTAGGGGCGTAATCCTAAAGTAGCCTGTGTGACTGGCCATGTGAAACGAGCAACTGGACAGTTAAAAAATAGATGTTAAATAGTTTCATCATGAGAACAAAAGTAACATTTTAAATTGCTCATCCAGTTCCGTCTACGATGGTTACCTTTTATGAGAACTATTCTCATTCGCAGGAATCATAAGAATATTTTAATTTTAAGCATAACTTGCCACGTTCTCTTTTCAAAATTACATGATCTTTGGGAATCAATGATTAACTGGAGTTTTACCAAGCGAGTTCGGGAACCTCAAGAATCTCATTACGTTGTAAGAGAATATCTCTCTTGTTATTGTGGTAACTCAAATCCAGCAGAAAGATATTCTAGCCATGTGGAGCTTGTCGATCTGTGGGTACATTTTATTTGTGGATGGTAAAATTCTTATTGCTTGTAGTAAGTTACTCCATAAAGCAAATAAAAGTGTTGGCTCCATAAATCAAGCACCTAGATTTTTCATGTACCAATTGCATCATATTTGTATTTTCTGAACCTCCATTTCCTTATGTATTAGGGACATTAGCACAAATAAGTTCGTCGGCCCACTTCCAGAAGTAGTAGAAAACTTGAGTAAACTTGAGCAACTGTTATGTCTCGGTTCTTATTGACCTACTTTTCCTTGTAAAACCCATGACCAAACTTGAGCATAACCATTTGTTTCTTTCAATTGCAGGTATATTGATAGTTGTGGTTTAAGTGGGGACCTAACATCGACTTTTCCAAACTTAAGAACCTGACAACCATGTGAGTTCTCTTGAACATACTTTCTGTTATAAAATCATTTGGATCAGTCAGTGGCTCAATGCATTAACTTTGTTTTTATGCATCCAGATGGGCATCAGATAACGGGTTTACTGGGAAAATAACTGATTATATTGGAAGCTTATTAGAGTCGGTAGACCTGTAAGATATCACTTCATTAAATGGTTGATTCCGCGGGCTCTGTTTCTTTTGTTGGTCAACATATGAAGTTATGCCGAAATGATGGTTTGCATATGTTTCTGATGTTCATGATAGGACTGGATCTGCTCTTGGTTCTATTAAAAAGAGTAGTCTACCTCCTACCGGGTCACATTTTAGTGCCTAGTTAACTACACTTTCACAAGTTTTAAATGGAATTCTTTCTTTTCGCTGCTAATTAGATGTATGAGCCAATGCACAAGACTCCAAGGAAAATATTTTGATGGTCCCATTCCTGCAAGTTTCTCTAATGTCGTCCATTTGACAAATTTGTAGGTTAAATCTACTTTAGATCTGGTGACATCTGTTGTGCGCTTGTTGCAAAATTCGTGCTTATAGTTCATTAACTTTTGTACTGTGCAGACGAATAGGTGATTTAACGAGTGAGATGTCTTCATTGGCTTTTGTGGTTAACATGACATCTTTGAATACTATGTACGGTGACATCGCATGCACTTAACCTTTTCTATGTCTTGGCATATGTGGGGATATCCTAAAGCTTTTTATTCTCTTGCCGAATTCTGAGAAACTGCAGGACTTGCTTCAGTGGACTTCTCAAAATTTGTAAAACTCTATTACCTGTAAGCAATTTTGGACAAAATGAGTTTAACATTTCTGCGCTACTGTTTGAATCTATCTGTTTAGTTTGGAGTACAGTGTGATGGTGTTAAACTTTTGCTCTTTGTATGTATCTGGGTGAAGCAGGGACTTGAGTTATAACAGCATCACAGGCAAAGTTCCTCAACCTGAGTTCGCTCAATTTCCTGTTAGGAAATCTGTATAGAATCTAATGTCTTTATCAGTTCTATTTCAAGTAGTATTCTCAAATTTCCCCAAACAAAAGTTCATGGGAACCAGATACCTTGGGAGCAATAACCTCTCTGGGAGCCTACCGGATATAACGAGGCCTTCACTCAGTACTATGTAAGCTGTTTTCTTCTTTCGTTTCAAAAGATCTGTTTTCTTCTATTTCATACTAACAGTATGTATGTACGCCACGCCGTGGAACATGCAAAATCGGGTCTTATTTATTTTATATGTCGAGTGCCTTGGTCATCTCCTTCATCTCTTTGCAGAGATCTGTCGTATAATATGCTCTCGGGAAGATTTCCATTTTGGGTTAACATGAACAATTTACATGCTTAGGTTTTTCTCTTCTAATATCCATTTAGGAGGCAAACAAAAGCAGTGTATGTCTATTGTATTTTCAGTCTGGAGTCTGGAGTTCTGGACTGTGAAACTACAAACTTACATGCTGAACATGGCATTTTTTGACCATCTGTCTGCATTGTATTTCTTCTAGGAATTTGGTGTGAAACAACTTCGTAATAGATAGCTCGAACAACAGGTTTTTTCCATACTTCATTTAGGTTCCCTTCATCTCTATGAAATCTGCAACTCCTAATTTAACTATGTCGTTGAAGGTCTGAGCTATCTATTTTGTTCATAGTATTTTGCCTTCAGGACTGAAGTGTCTTCAGCGAGATACTCCATGTTTTATTGGTTCTCCATGTTGTGAGCCCTTCATCCTTAGGAGTATCTAGAGAACTCCATTTACGAACCTGATGGTGCCAGTCTTCAAGGTGCATCATACTACGTTACAAACTCAGCGAGATAGGGGTGTTAGCAACATCGGGAGATTCATGGATTTCCCTAATGGGAGTTAGATAGTAGACACTTCGCGCCGGTTTACCAACACTTGATTCTGAACTATTTCAGACAGCTAGAATGTCACCCTCTTCATCGAGATACTACGGCATTGGGCTCAGGAATGGCATTTACAACGTTGTGCTTCAATTTGCAGAGATCTTTTTTCAATATATAAATCCAGGTGGCCTATTCGTGAATATACCAGCGAATGATAATACCTTAAAAATACTTAAAAAAAATGTGGGAACAATTCTCAGTTTGTTTTATCTACTAAAATGATTCTAAAATATTTCATTTTTCTTCTGTGGAATTTAATATCTTTCGTTGGCTTACCTGGTGCAGGGAGCACTTAGAGAAAAGGATTTCGATGCAAAGAAACAAACAAATAGAAAATCATACACTGTGTTGATGGCGTAATTTGGCTATAACCAGCCGAGTTAATTTAATTACTGATGGCTGAGTCGGCTGGCTGACAATCATTTGGAATTGATATGAAGGCTTGGTGAGTCCAGCACGCTGAGTAGCCCGCAGCACTCCCGAGTGGTCCGACATGACGGGTAGCCCAAGCCGAATAGCTCGTAGCATGCCGAGTTACTCGTAACGCCGAGTAGCTCGTAGCGCTTCTGAGTTGTCCAACATGCTGAGTTACTCGCAACCGAGTAGTCCGCAGTACTCCCGATTAGTCTGACATGACGGGTGGCTCAAGCCGAGTGGCTCACAGCGCTCCCGAGTGGACCAACGTCCAACATGCCGAGTTGCTCGGAGTTTTACCAAGTCGTTCAGTGCGCCGAGTAGCTCGCAGCGCTCCCGAGTTGTCCAATATGCCGAGCTGCTCGCAGTACTACCAAGTTGTTCAGTGCGCTGAGTAGCTCAAGCCGAGTCACAGAGTAGCCCAAGCCGAGTCCTTGCCGAAGTTGCCCTACGGGCGGGCCAATGATATGTTGATTACCAAATTTGGCGCACAAGACTTGGAGGACAAGAAAAGAGAGATTCGAAAAGTTACTCGATTTATATGGAATGGTATTTCGTGTACAAGATAGAGTCCTGATCGCGGTGGTCAAGCTAATCAGAGATTTGGAAAGTTACTCAGTTTATTTGGAAAGATGTCTCGTATACAAGATGGATTCCGATTGTAGCTCAAAGACCAGGCGTACCCTATATATATGCAGGGTATATGGCCGATTGAAACAACACACAATCGAACAAATCAATCTACTATCTTTTCGTTTACTATTTTCCTCGCCCTTGTTTTTCTACTTCTCATTCTTCGTTGTTCTTCATGTTAGACGGCAGTGAACCTCGAGGCTCTAGGGGTGGTCAGGCCGACCTAGGGCAACCCATAGCCACCGCACTCCCTGACGGGGTCCCTCCCGGGCGTGTGGGGTTTCGGGTCTTCAAAAGATCTCGCCGGCGTGTCGTGCGTATCGCACTCCCGGCGAGGCTCCTCCAGCGACGTTGTCTTGCGTATCGCGCTCGACGCCGGGGGTACACAGTGACATACGTGTTCGTGTGCGAACACACTTTTGGCGACTCCGCTGGGGACGAAGCTTCGAACGATCCATTGTGATCACCGTTGCTATGAAGAGATCATCATCAAGAGCCTGCAATCTACAACGGTAATATGAATACCCAATTCACTTATGTAGATGCAAATGACTCATATGTTGGTGTTGCTAGATCTTCTGATGGGCATACTGTATCGGCTAGCGCTAGTTTTTTCAATCATACATCTAATTACGTGCAAAAGCCCATGCAAAGTAATTTGCATGCTTCAACATCTTATGATATTAGCAACATGCAACATGTGTATTCTAATTCTCATGCATCGGCAACCCCACAAATCCATATGCCGATGAACAACATGACGAGTCCAGTTAGTCATTATGAAACACCCCATGTTAGAACTTCCAATAGCATGCGAGAAAGAGTTTCACTGTTTTATCCATCAGCAACTAGCTCGCAATAAGTAAGTCCAAACGTGCCGATAGATGGGAGAATTGATCATGCTACTATTCGGCCAATTACCCTCAACCGTCGTATGCTATGCCTCATGTTACTAATTTTTCAACGCCATATGCAACTATTGATATTCATAATTCGGTTTCGCACCTTCACAACGGTCATAGCCGAGTAAGTGAAAATTATGCAGGAGCGCATGTGCCTTCGCCTAGTACCATAGCATATTATACGCCTCCTACACAATTGCAAAGTTTCGGCAACACCCATATTCCATTGTCGAAAGAGTCCAAAAGCATTGGGGGGCAATCCTATCCAGAGTGGATTAAAATTGAGATGAAAAAATTTAAAGCTCGCCAGGCTGTACTATGGGCTAAAGTTGTGCAGGAAAAAGAAGCCTTGCGCATTGATAGAATTAATAAAGAAAAGAAGAATGATTCGGATGACAAGAGTAGTTCGGTTATTGAAGAAACCGAACCAAGTAGTGTGTGTTCCGAATCCATCAAATCAAAAGAGGCAAGCTTGATTAAGCAAGGGCATGGCAAGCACCGCAAGCCAGCTGTGCTTGATTTTTCTGAAGTAAAAGGAACGTACATCCTGCCCTATGAGTTCCGTGCCAAAGGAGTCAACGAGCATCAAGAACAAGAACATATGGCCGGACAAAGTTCGGTTGACAAGAATCTCCAAAGTGATGAGGCACGGGATCCGGAAAAAGAAGAAGACAAGGCGTTGGGGAGCTATCCGAAAGCGGAGCAAGATATCATTTGAGTCTCACAACCATTGTGCTCTCCCAACGTATTTGAAGAGGTACATCTTGCAAATAATTTACTTAGTTTCTGATTTAGTCATACCCTTATTGTTGGTGCATCTATTAGCAAAATTTTCATAAGAAACCTTAGAAGACCAATCGAGAAGGGTAATTTATTTGTTAGCAATAAAATTGTTACAGAGCATATCGGTCGACATATTGTACCATTCAGAGAGGCCGATAGTGACAATTTATTACAGCTAGAGCTTTTCCCATTGTTTTATTTAAAGTATATATCTGCATGGGTAGCTTTGTTTGTTTCATACTTGGCTTACACTTGGTCTCAAATGAGACGTATGTGTCGTAAATATTTTGGTTTCAGATATGTACAGCCAAGGTTAAAATATTTTGAGAAAGCTGATGCTAATATAATATCTTATTCAAAAACATCGGAGAAAAAATGCAAAAGACAATGCATAGCCGAATGGGGGGATGTCTAATCTGAACTGTCGACGAAATGTCTCTCGGACAGTAAACTTGGGCACCCTGGGTCGGGAGACCGAGGTGCAAAGAGGATGACTTGGGGAACGACGCCTAGTGACCACGAAAACCACCCAAAGCTACCGCCGGGAGTAAGTATAGGGATCGCGGTGAGAAATGGAACTAGAATTTGAAGAGGTGAACTTGGATTCATATGGGGTGCCGACGCGCCCTTATATAGGCACAATCGACCCTCGAGTGAATATACAAGGGTGCCCTTAGGCAGGTTACAACCTTGTGTCTCCATACACTAGGCGAATCAGTACTCTCATTCTCGTCGCTACCTACTATATGCGCCGGCATATTCCTGATGCGCCTCTCCGGTACGGACTGCCACCGTGCTTGCCCCGTTCCCGTTGAACCCGTCCGTAGGTAGATCCCTTCGTGCCCCGATCCCTTGGAGAGGTGTCAACCCCGCCTCGGCCTCGTCCTGGGGAGGGGCCGACCTCGGCCTCGTCCCGGAGAGAGGCTGACCTCGGCCCCGTTCCGGAGAGAGGCTGACCTCGGCCCAATATGGGATTGGCGGCATGCCTCAGCTTCCCCCAGTCCGCGCTAGAGGGAGGCGACCTCCCTGGCCCTCTCCCTGGAGCGCCTCGTCCGAGAGGGACGAGGTGCCGTGACCTCGCCCCGGACGCCTCGCCTGGTACTCCCACGGGTCTGAAGAGAGGCAACACGATTAAGAATAGGAAAGGAAAAAGTGGAACAGGGGGTACCTCGTCCCGGACGACGTGACCGGACTCCCCCAACATGAACCATTCATTTGCTTAGTTCCAAGGCCGGTCTCACAACAAGATCGGCTAGAAAATAGAAAGTACACCTTTGAATTAAGCATGTTTGGTCACATCTTTGATGTATTATTGAAGAATGATTATATTAAAATTCTTGATCACCATGTCGAGCCATCAGTGCAAGGACGAATGTATTGCAAGTTTCATGATTCGTTCAAGCATAATATTAAGAATTGCAACATGTTTCATCAAATAGTACAATCAGCCGTTGATAAAGGACGATTGAAATTTGTTGAAACACAAGTGGATGACCAGTCTATTCCGATTGGTCTTGATGGCAAAAATCTATTGCATCGACTACCCCAAGCCGATTCATTCCAAGATGAGAAGGTAAAAACTGTAGATGATGGGATCAAGCTTTCAAGTAAAGAAAATGTTCAAGAGCACCATGAAGACGTTCTTGAAGGCGGGCATTCTACCAAAACTACAGCGAAGACTTCAAGCACTGGGGGGCAGCAAGGAAATTCAAAGATTGATACATGCAAAACCAAAGAAGACAAAGGCCACAATAAGCACAAGAGTAAGAAATCAAAAGTTACTTTTGAGGAGTTACTAGCTAAATATCAAAAAGAGAGTGAAGCAAAAAATGCTTATCGGCCAAGTAATGCAAAGAAGTCGAGATCACCCCCAGCGGAAGTTTGGAAACCGGGATTGGCAAAGGGAGAAGTTCAATGCAGCAGCTTCGTATCCTCCTTTTGGGCCGCCAATGCCAATGTCATGGATGCCTCCTTATGCTAAATTTTTATCCATATTCATCATGGGGCAGGTATGGTTCAGGGGCATATTCTCCATCATATTTTAGACCATCTCACCTAGATTATGCAGCTCCAAGAAGACCAACTTTTGATGAACAATCACATGTCCAAGACCGTTTCGATCAAAAAGAATTGGTCCGGAGCCAAAGGGGGAAGAAAGAAGTAATCAAGCAAATTTATTGTGTAAAAGGGGATGGTTGTAAGTGTGCTACTTCAGATTTGATTTTAAATGATAAAAAGCCAGTCAAGGTGTTGACATTGGCTACTAAAGGCAAAGAGGTGAAGCAATCGATCGTTGAAAATCAAAGTGTCAAATCTGAACAGAAGAAGTTGAGAGTGCCCAAGGTCAAGGAAGATTTGCCGTTGCTTAAAGCAAAATCACAGCGGGGATGCCCACTCTGCTTGTCAATTTGGCAGAAGAAGAAATTACAAAGGCTTAGTGCACAAGAGCTAAAAAAGAAGAACATGGCATGGGTTCCCAAAGGAAGCAATCAAAACAAGAATGATGTGCAAGCTTCCGTTGCACGAAAGGCAGCAAAAGTGAAGAAAGAGAAGAATGGAAACAATATAAGTCAAAGGTTTGCATGCACCCATCAAAATCTTCGGTTGGCACATCGTCCATATTCTTCAGCCATGCCATTGATGCCTACGCCGTGGAAATTCGTTCCCAGGTATGATTGGTTACCCTCCATGGGCTTATTTTGATCCATGGGCTTATTGGAACGTGGCCGGTGAAGCAATTGGCATCATCCTAAGGATTTTTCATAGTGTTTTCGGTAAATACAATTGTACCGAAAACAGGGGGGCATGTGTTGATGGCGTAATTTGGCTATAACCAGCCGAGTTAATTTAATTACTGATGGCTGAGTCGGCTGGCTGACAATCATTTGGAATTGATATGAAGGCTTGGTGAGTCCAGCGCGCTGAGTAGCCCGCAACACTCCCGAGTGGTCCGACATGACGGGTGGCCCAAGCCGAATAGCTCGCAGCATGCCGAGTTACTCGTAACACCGAGTAGCTCGTAGCGCTTCCGAGTTGTCCAACATGCTGAGTTACTCGCAACCGAGTAGTCCGCAGTACTCCCGATTAGTCTGACATGACGGGTGGCTCAAGCCAAGTGGCTCACAGCGCTCCCGAGTGGACCAACGTCCAACATGCCGAGTTGCTCGGAGTTTTACCGAGTCGTTCAGTGCGCCGAGTAGCTCGCAGCGCTCCCGAGTTGTCCAATATACCGAGCTGCTCGCAGTACTACCAAGTTGTTCAGTGCGTTGAGTAGCTCAAGCCGAGTCACAGAGTAGCCCAAGCCGAGTCCTTGCCGAAGTTGCCCTACGGGCGGGCCAATGATATGTTGATTACCAAATTTGGCGCACAAGACTTGGAGGACAAGAAAAGAGAGATTCGGAAAGTTACTCGATTTATATGGAAGGGTATTTCGTGTACAAGATAAGAGTCCTGATCGCGGTGGTCAAGCTAATCAGAGATTTGGAAAGTTACTCAGTTTATTTGGAAAGATGTCTCGTATACAAGATGGATTCTTATTGTAGCTCAAAGACCAGACGTACCCTATATATATGGAGGGTATATGGCCGATTGAAACAACACACAATCGAACAAATCAATCTACTATCTTTTCGTTTACTATTTTCCTCGCCCTTGTTTTTCTACTTCTCATTCTTCGTTGTTCTTCGTGTTAGACGGCAGCGAACCTCGAGGCTCTATGGGCGGTCAGGTCGACCTAGGGCAACCCATAGCCGCCGCACTTCCTGACGGGGTCCCTCTCGGGCATGTGGGGTTTCAGGTCTTTAAAAGATCTCGCCGGCGTGTCTTGCGTATCGCGCTCCCGGCGAGGCTCCTCCGACGACGTTGTCTTGCGTATCACGCTCGACGCCGGGGGTACATAGTGACATGTTCGTGTGTGAACGCACTGTTGTTCAGAAACAGTATATTGTTGAAATTACAAATAATTTCATTGAGATTTCATCTCTTTTGGGCTGGAAAGGGCGCTTGTTGCATTCCTATGTAGGGACACTACGGGCCATCTATCTCAGCATTAAATGTATCTTCTTATGGTACCGTTACCTATGCTAATCGCGGCTCAGTAAGGTCCATACGATCATCTTATAAAAATCCATTATCTATTATCTTACTCCTACTGTAGTTGGCAATAATGACGGGGATCCTTGACCACAGAAAAACAGCACTGCCAGTAAAACAGGTTTGGTTGTCGGAGTTGTAGTTGGTGGTGCAATTTTAGGATTTTTAGCAGTCACAGGCACCATTGTCTGGAGACAGAAAAGGAGGTTAGAGGTGGAAATGGAAGGTAACACAAACACTAAAATTGATGTGCTAATCATGAGGAGAAATGACGTGCTTTCTTTCTTTTATTTCCTCATGCGGCGTTCTGCAGAGCTGTTCAGTATAGTTGGAAGGCCTAACATCTTTAGTTATGGTGAAATAAAATCAGCTACCGACAATTTTAATCCTAGTAACATTCTGGGAAGAGGGGGATGGGGAATAAGAACATGAGATGCAACTCGTGTTGTATTGATCATTAGGTGTTACTTATACATGTACAGCAGTCCACAAGCTAGCTAACTAAGTCCTAATCGCATGCATAACAAGAAAGGCGAAAGACTAGGTATCCAGCTGTGCAGTGGCGGTGCTAGAACCCAAACCCTGTGAGGTCAATCTCTACAAAATCTTCTAAACTTGATGAATTTTGGTGTATACATGAACCTAGATAGCAATGTTTTTGACATACCTGTAATGTCAATTGACCATGCAGCTTGTGCATAGAATCGCCACTGCAGCTGTGGAACCGGTTGAGGAGTTGAGCCGCATGTGAGACGTTGTACATCAGCGTTCCAACAGGCGATATGGACTTGTTTACAAGGTCAGTTTCATTTCCTCCAAATATCGCAACTTTTCTCTAGGGAACGAGAAAATACTACTTATGAGAATTATGCTCGTTTGGTTCTGTTTTCTAGCATTCTCTATACTCCGTTGCACACTAAGTAGCTGTACATTGCATTCTATATTTATGCTATGCGCAGTCTGCTAAATACAATGTACTTGTTTCATGCTGAAATCACGAGTTGTATCTTTTGTGTACAGGGTAGGCTACTTGATGGGAGAATGGTAGCTGTAAAGCAGTTGTCTCCTACATCTCACCAAGGGAAAAAGGAGTTCATGACAGAAATTGCAACCATATCCGCAGTTCAACACCGAAACCTTGTGAAGTTGCACGGTTGTTGCATTGACAGTAAGGCGCCACTTTTGGTCTACGAGTGCCTGGAAAATGGCAGCCTCGATCGAGTAATCTTTGGACCTTTTGTATATTCTCATTGGCCACCTCAGCTTTCTGCTGTGATTAAATCAGCACCATGAAAAGTAACCTTTGAAGTACCTAAAACTCCAGTGGAAATACAGGCAAGACGAACTTGAACCTAGATTGGAGAACAAGCTTTGAGCTATCAGTAGGCATTGCGAGAGTTCTGGCATATCTCCATGAGGAATCCAGCATGCGGATAGACAGGGACATCAAAACCAGCAATGTTTTGCTCGATGCTGATCTCAACCCTAAGATCTCTGACTCTGGGCTGGCTAGGCATTACAAGGACAGCATGACTCATCTTAATACCGGAGTTGCTGGCACACTGTAAGAACATTTCTTGCCCATCTTAATCATTTCAGTGTGCCTTTTTGCACACGGAACTTGCTGAATTCGACGAGAAAGAGGCTGCGCGAGTCATCAATGTTGCTCTTCTTTGCACGATGGGCCTGCCTCAGCAACGCCCACCGATGTCGAAGGTCGTGTCCATGCTTACAGAAGATATCGAGATGACTGACGTGGATACAACCATGAGGCCTAGCTACGTCCCTGAATGGCAGGTCAAGAGCTGGAACGAGAGCTACTTTTCGGGGTCGTCGATTCAACAGTCTTCAGGTAGCCGAGTCAGCGCGCCGTCGAGTTCAAGCAACAACCGCGGGCTCCACTGGGACACCTCCCCGCTGGTTCTGTCGCCTTTTTCTAGCTGTGAGATCGACGAGGGGAGGTGAACTCCCGCGGAAGGCTGCTGATTTTGGTTTGAGATCACAACCTGGATCATGTTCCTCCTAACACTGTCCTCGATTTCTTATGATAACTGGGATTTGATATACTGATATTTGCTTAGTTCTTCTGCTCAGTTGAGAATGATTTGTGTTTGCTCTCCCAAACACCTCAAAGGCTGGCCTCTTTGATTCAATGATTTTTGGAGTATTGTAATCCTTAAGAATTTTTCATTTGCGGGTTTTTGATTTGTAAGGTTGTAATCAATAGGAATTTTTCCTAACAATTCCTTTGTACTATACTCCATAGGAAAATTTCAATCGACTCAAACCTCTTACAGAGATTCATGTGTTTTTTCTATGATGTAACTGAACACGCTCTGCTGCATGTTTCTCTCGATATTGCAATCCTGTATTTTTCTAATAGCTTGCCTGCTACTCATGATCGGAATCAATTACATTTGGAATTTCCGACTGCATTTTGCATGATCTTGACCATTTTATGCTGCGATTGGCATTGCGTAGATTATGATAATCCCATTTGGTTGAACATTTTTTTATATTTTACTGTTTGGTTATCTGTTTTTGGTATAATCTAGAGAAAAGGAGTTTGAAATCTTGTTCTGGCTAACAGAAAAATAAGAAAAATATATCCAACTATGTAACTATGTGGTAAGTGTGATAATTTTTAGCCTGATGTATTTGGGAGTTAGTTGGATTATGATTCACAGCTACTTTTCCGCGACAGCTTAAAAAATAATTTTAGGAAAGCACAGTTTGTCGTCCGCAAACTGAACCTTGATTTATAATTCAACAGCCAAGGAGCGCTTCAAATGCCACGTCTGTTTTGTATCCAAACCAAAGGGAGAAACGAAAGGATGAATTGCAGTCAGCATGTAATTATTATTTTTGGAAGAACGATTTATTGAGTGGTGACTTCAGGTGATAGAGATGGAAGTACATCGAGGTAGAAGAAACTTCCCAAGGTTCAACGCAGCCACTCGGTTGGTGCGCCTGATGTCAACAACTCTGAAAATATGTGCATGAGCGTTGAAGAATCAGATGGATAAATGAGTTGGTCCTGGAGTTCCTCTCATATTTGGCCTACATTGTTTAGCCACTTTATTCTGTGATTCTCATCGACAATGACTACCTGTTTCTCGATAATGACCATATGGAACCAGCTGCAGCATCTGCCTGTTGTGTTTGTATGTTACTGGTTAGGTTCATCGGTCTCTTGCTTTTGAGTTTGGTTTGGACTTTTGGAGCTTTGGTGCGTTAGGTGGCCTGCTCTTCTTGCTGCAAATTAATATTCTACGGACTTCGTCATATTTTTCTGAAGCGATACGGACTTCTTCGTATGACATTCTGTAAACTCGATCGTGGCGTCCTTGCTCCATTGGTCACTTCGGGTGGAATTCATTTTATTCATAGCTACATGTTCTTATCAATAGAGAAGATATAGGTACCCAAGGGACTGTACATCCACTCCCCACCACGGCCGAGTTTACAGGCGTTGGTTCGCGTGTGTGTGCTGGGGACTGGGGTTTTGGGGGATCCATCCAAGGAGTTGGATTGAACTAGTTTCCGAGTAAAGAATTTTGCATTACTAGTAGTCAACCCGTCCAATTGCACGGCCATATATTTACTTATTTATTTAGAAATCTAGGGTTACGATTAGTAAGGAGCAAGGACTTATACTTGAGTCAATTCGAATCGTAGTCTGTATACAAATAGTAAGGAACAAAAATTCTTAGTTAAATCAGTCTAAACCATTATAACTCAGTCCCACCAGATAGAACCATTTTGATTAACATGAGAATTCCTAGAAAATCTGTATAGTAATAAATAGATAAATAAATAGATAGATTGCAACAAGATATCAACGGAAGAAGCGAACAACACAATCAACAATCCGCATATAATTACAAAAGTGATCAACAAACAAATAACCAACCACATCGCCCAAAAGGAAAAAGAGAAAAATGTTCAACTACTGATCAGATGCAACACAACATGTCCAGACTCCGGATCAACCACTGGTCAGACTGCGCAAGCCATGATCACGACGAACAGCATCAGACAAGCTCAGAAGCACGCGTCGAGGAGGCAGCAGCAGCAGATCGCAGCGCAGCTGCAACAACAGAAGCAAACGCCACCATTAGAACGAGATCAGGAGAAGGAGAAAGATGAAGCAGACGGCAGGATATATGCAGAGAATTCAGAAGGGGAAAACAAAACTTACCATCCTCTCCAGAAGCCGTCGCCGCGGCCGCCGCGGCTCGTGGTTTCGACACCGGCAGCAGCGGTGTACTGCTGGTCCTGAGGGTAGCCGGCCGGCGGCGGCGCGACGTACGCCTGCTGCTGGCCCGGCGGAGGGTACGCGGTGCCCGGCGGCGGGTAGCCTGCACAACAAAAAGGGAATAAACACTAATTCAGAACTCAAGAACTGCAGAGTCAGAGACTAATTGGCAGCACTAGATAGCTAATGATTTCTACGAACCACAGCAACAGATACATCCCAAGAGAAATGGAATCCAGAGAGTAGCCACTAGTACGTACCCCTGCCTGGGGGAGGACCCTGCTGGTAGCTCATGATCGACCAATCTATGCAAAAACAAAAAGGAGCTCGCTAGCAACAACCCTGCAGAAACAATGAAGTGTTCTAGCTAGCTTCTGATTGCAGTGAAGAACAAGAGAGGAGGAAGGAAGAAGGCTGCTAGAATGGATGGAACGGAACGGAGGACTGCGTCGAGCGTTTGGTCTCTATTTACAGAGAGCTGTAACGCGCCAATTCTGGATTGCGTAGACGCGTCTTCTTGATACTTTGGAAAAGAAACGAAACTGACCCCTCCGAAATTTAATAAAGCTAGAAAAACTCCAGGACGTTTCAGGCAGCCGGGACGTGGCGCACTTCGTGGATTGGAGCACACGAGGACGCGATGTCACATTCGGACCATTTTCTACTCCTGCTTCCTGTATTAGAGTTCTGAGTGTTGGGGTAGCTCTTCCATCTTCGCAGCCAAGGAAAGTTCTTCACAACCTTTTCACCACGCTTTTCATCAATAGCGATGGAGACCTCTGTTTTCCAAGCCGAAAGAAAGCAGAACAAAGAGAAGCTGAGAGAATTACAATGCAGATTATATATGCGACATGCAAGTTATGACAACTTCCATGTGGCTGTGGCCCTTCTGGAGTTCATTTAGGATGTCATAGAGGGGCGTGTCCATCGCATCAAGAGCCGTCGATCTACGGGACTAAAACACCACTGGTTCCTTGGCGTCAACCGTGAAGATAGAGCCATGAGACCTTTATTACATACAATACCGTCTCCATCGTCGGAACATCGCCACCAAAGACACACAACCTAACATAGTAGAAATCTAATCCACATGTCGAACATTGATCCAAGGTTCTTCCGAACTTCTGACACCGGATCGAACATGAGGAGACCCAACAGGAGCACCTCTGAAAAAACACTGGTCACTCTCTTCTTTTTCTCTCAGTGGCTAGGGTTCTTGACTTCTTTCTCATCACAATAATTCCATAATACCCATGCCAACTCGTAGTTTCCAAGGATTAGGCTCTTGACCATGGTAGTTGGCCGGTCGGAAAGGACCTGGCCCAGCATTGGTCTTCCTCGGTCTTATTTGTGATCAACTCTAGTATAAGCAGCAAGTGGATCGAATAACCTAGCAGCACGGGCAACGGAAAACCCATAGACCACATGCGCTATGTCTGCCCATTGCTCGCCAGTTCTCAAGCCATTTATAATCTATGTCCACCCACCGCTCCCCACCTCTCAAGCCATTTATCAAAGCGTGACATCACCTAAGATAAGATGTTGATGTAGAAAAGAGAGGAGAAGAAGAGAGAATAAAATTGACTCTTCATAAAAAGTCAGACTCTAATACAGGTAGTCTCTAGAGTTAACCATATTGCGTTTGTACATTGCTGCATTTAATGCTGACTCTTCGCGTAGAGTCAGCTTAAAGAGACAACAACACTGTATAATTTCTTATGACGAGACCTTGGAAACAAGACTGTATAATATTTCTTATGACGAGACCTTGAAAACAAGACTGTATAATTTATTTCTATATATTTTGATAGTGACTTTCATTTGTCTTTATCTCTTCAATGGTTATGTTTCTTAAGTGCTTTCGTATTGTTGCATCCAATAACATAAGATCAACAAACATAAATTCTCAATAAAAATATTAATTTTCTATTTAAAATATAGTTTCTCAAAAAAATGTGTTAAATATAATTTCTAGAAATAGTATTTCTTATATTACAGAGCTAAACAATGTTGTGCAGAGCGGCAAACATAACAGATGGAGTATAAAGTATACACATCTATTGCTGAAGGTAACTGCAAGAGCTAGTGACTTGTTCGAGTGAGAACTCCCAACATGAAGCAGCAACCAAAACCATCGAGGACCTCCAATCGTGCTCGCTAATTAATGCCTCTCCGACGGCTCTCCCAGCTATCCTCTGGCGCATACACTAGAGGTTGAAATTGATTATGTTGTTGATGTTAGATATGCATCACCGAGCTCAATCACAAGTGGTCGGCTTTGCCACATCTGAAGCTCAAGGTCAAAGGCTCTCTCACCTATCTTTAGCGAGCAACTCGAACAAAACTAGCACAGCAACTTCGATATCTTCTCCACTAATACCGGTGCTCAGTGTGCGACGGCAAAGCATGAAATAAATATTTCAAATCATCTTTGTGTGTAGTTGTCACATGGAATTTCCATATTTCAAATTTCAACCTTGTGCTTACACTACAAAGTTTTCACGAAAACAAATTGAATTTTTTTTGGAATGCAATGCATAGTGCATATTGTTGTGCCTAGACGCGTAGGTGGACCCCACTGACTTGTAGAGGTAGCTTTTGTAAAATTTTGTTATTTTAACTACAACCTTACGTTTACATAATAAAATATATATGAAATCAACTGAATCTGTTGGATATGTGAAGAGGAGCGACTTTGTGCACATTGACAGGTCTAGATGAGAAGGTGAGCCTCACAAGCTTGTAGAGGTCATTTTCAGCATCAACCTCATGTTTACACCATTAAGAATTTTGTGAGATCAACTAAAATTTATTAGAGATAATTTAACGTGAAGAGGAACAACTTTGTGCATTTGAGAGAACCTAGACATGCAAGTAGGTCCCACGGGCTTGCAGGGCACACAAAATCCATATGATTCTTTGGTGAGAGTACAAAACTGATGTTGCTTTGGAACTGGGGTGGGACTGATAATTCATATTCTTGTGGCAGCCAAACACACATATTTCTCTACTGGTTGGAGGCGGTGATGATGGACGTCTTATCTACCAGTAGCAGGCACATTTGCAGACGCACGATGAATCCACAACCTGAACACGTAATTCTTGTGTTTTTAGTCTATTCGAACAAGTGGTTGCGGCTTTTTGTTTCCCCTTTAGACTTTGTAATAATTAAAGCATTTGGGATGTGTATATCCGTTTGATGCAGAGAACACAAAATCAATAAAAAAATGAAAAAGAAACACACGCCTGTTTCTAGAATCTAATTATATTTCTTCATTTCTACATAATTAGGCACACGGGACGTAAGATCCACGAAAAAAAATTTGTCATTATTGCCAAGCATATCAACACAAGAGGTGAGCAGGCCGATCCATAAGCCACCAGATCAATCTCACACGTCCATTTGAATCATATCATACAGGGTGGGAGGAACATCACCATCACACGTAACAAATGGTGTTCAGCAACTAGATATTACTGGACACTTAAACGACAAACCACATATAAAAAGAGTGATCAACGGCGGATATACACGCATCACACAATCATGCCATGATCAGCATCGGATGATGACCTCAGAAGCACGCGTCGAGGAGGCAGCAGCAGCAGAGAGCCGCGCAGCTGCAACAACACAAGCATATACCATGATTATCACAAACAGGGGACCGATGAAGCAGCCTGAATGCTAGCTAGTAATCTGAAGCAAGCAGTGCAGCATATGCGAGTAAGAATTCAGAGAAAGCTTACCATCCTCTCCAGAAGCCGCCGTCGTTGCGCCCGCCGCGGCTCGTGGTGTCGGCGCCGGCAGTGGGGTACTGCTGGTCCTGCGGGTAGCCGGCCGGCGGCGGCGCGACGTACGCCTGCTGCTGGCCCGGCGGAGGGTACGCGGTACCGGCGGCGGGTAGCCTGCAGAACCAAAACAATGCGCTATCTCAGAACTCAAGAATTGCATGCAGAGACTTCGCATTAGCTAGTCTTTTTTTCCTATAAACTTTTTAGGAACTGCAGCAGCAACAGATGAATCCATACAGGAACGGAATCCAGAGAGTAGTATATATGCACCTGTGCCTGGGGCAGGAGCCTGCTGCTGGTAGCTCATGATCGAATTGCAGGAAGAGCTAGCAACAACTCTGTAGACTAAGGGATGATGTGTTCTTGCGGAGCTGCAAATTTGATGCAATGGATAATCAATGAAGAACAAGATGGAACGGGATGGAGAATTAACTGCATCATTGAGCGTCTCATCTCTACTTATAGAGAACTAGCTGCACACGATTGCTTCGACGCGTCGACCTGTTGGCAAGAAGAAAAAGGGAAAGGGGCGTCGATTTCAGGATCGGATCAAACGTGTCTGCGGTGCTTGCCACCTCGTGGTTTGGACGGTGGCTATCGGATTTGTCTAAGCGCCGCGAAGGAACGTTCCTCGATCCATGGTCTCTGTTACATGCAAAGCCGGCGTGGTAGACCGCCATTGGTCAAGTTGGCAGGTTCCGGCAACGGAATGCATCAAGCAAAGGAAACAGAGAAGAGAACGAGCAGGCCACGTGGAGCCGCGCTGTGCCCTGGCTCGTGTTGCCGACAAAAAAGAACAACTAAAAACAAACAGGACGGCATGCCTCTGTTTAATCACGCGTATGCTTTGGTCGGCGATTAAGTATGTTTACACGGCAGCAGCTGAGATGCATGCACGCGAGGGTAGAACAATGTGAATCTTAGTTTACTGTCCGTGATCAAGTAGATAAGCAAAATATAAGCAGATTTGCTTTGGCTCTTCGTTCTCGCCCGTTGATGGTCAAACTTATTCGCATTAGTAGAAACGGTTAAAATATAACATTTAAAGATGTTATCTCCTCCTTTTCTAAACAATGATTGCGAATATGAGGCTGTCGTAGATATAGGTCTAGACAATAAACTTGTGGTACCCCCCGGTCGGTTACGACGACCTCCGGGCGTGCCTGGAGAGAACGAGCGAGAGAAAAGTGCGAGGTAGTCGTCGACGTAACTCCGTAGTTGTATTAGAATGTAGAATGGAGGTTTGTAGGTCAAGAAAAATCTCTCCCTGCGCCCTCTACCCCCAGGGGGCTATTTATAGGGGAAGGAAAGAAAAATGCCAGATTACAGATTTGCCCTTACATTTGAGAGACTTTTTCAAGGACATTATGGTCATTTCCCTACCCCTAGGGGATCTTTATAGAATATTCCCAGACATCTTCAGAGGAATCTTTGGACGGGCTAAGGTGATCCCTGACGGTGTCAGGGTTATGCCGGGCGAGGTAGAGCGTCGGTGTTGTCCTCGATGGCGTCGGGATTGTCCTTGACGGCGTCAATGTTTGCCCTCGACGGCGTCGGGGTCGCTCTTGACGGCGTCGGGGTTGTCCTTGACCACGGATTAAAAACGTCAATTCGGGGTAGCGCGGAGATCCTCCCCCCAACAGTAGCCCCTCACATGTCCGGGCGGCCAGAGTAGCACCCGTCGGGGCCAGCGCATCAATCCTTGAGGGGTTGGCGCGCGGGCTGGATCGATGATTTCAGGGTCATGGATGTGTGCCGATGCACCGAAGAATTATGCGTAACGTGCGCGCGAGGTTCCTCATTTTTCTTCTTCTTCTTCTTTTATTTTTCTTTCTTCTCTTTCTCTCTTTTTTTTCTTTTTTTCTCTCCTCTTTCTCTTTTTTTTCTCTTTTTCTCCTCTTTTCTTTCTTTCTTCTCTTTTTCTCCTCTCTTCTTTTTTTCTTTTTTTCTCCTCTCTTCTTTCTTTCTTCTCTTTTTCTCCTCTCTTCTTTTTTTTTGTTCTCAGGCCGAACTCCCCTGCCTTTTTGGGACGTGGCCCGGCTTGAGCCACGTAGGGCAAACGGTGGGGTATAAAAACCCCCCACCGGCCACCCCTCTCCCCTTTCCCCATCCGGCCTCTTGACCACACCGCCGCCGCCTTCCTCCTTTGCCCTTCCCAAGCGCTGCGAGCACACAGCCGGCACTGGATGAGCGGATGCAGGCAAAGCGAGGCGCGGGCGTGCGCGGGTGAGCGAGCGGAGCGGGCGAGCGGCGGAGCCAAGCGGGCAAGCGGCGGAGGACGGCGGGCTCGTGCGCGGGCGCGTGGCGGGCGTGCGGTGGGCGAGCGCAGAGCCGAGTGGGCAAGTGGCGGACGGCGGTGGGCTTGCGCACGGGCGAGCACGGGCACATGGCGAGCATGCGGCGGGCGAGCACGGAGCTAGGCGCGAGCGAGCGGCGGAGCTGAGCGGGCGAGTGATGGACAGCGGCGGGCGCGTGCACGGGAGCGCGGGCGAACGTGGGCACACAGCGGGCGGCGGTCGGATGACGGGCTCATGCGTGGGCGCGCGGGCGAGCGGCGGAGCCACGCGGGCTCATGCGCAGGTGCGCGGGCGAGCGCGGGCGCGTGGCGAGCCTGCGGCGGGCAAGCGCGAGCGAGTGGCGGATGGCAGCGGGCTCGTGTGTGGGGCGCGGGCGAACGTGAGCGCGCGGCGGGCATGCGCGGGCAGCGGTCGAGTGACGGGCTCGTGCGCGGGCGAGTGGCGAACGGCGGCGGGCTCGCGGGAGGGCACGCGGGCGAGCGTGGGCACATGGCGGGTGTGCGGCAGGCGAGCGTGGAGCCGAGTGGGCAAGCGGCGGACGAGCGCGGAGCCGAGCAGGTAAGCGGCAAACGGCGGCGGGCTCATGCGTGAGCGAGCGCGAGTGGCGTGCGAACGAACATGGGCAAATGCGAACGAACGCAAACGAACGTGAGCGAACGTGGGCGATGTGCGGGCGAACACGCAGCCTTTTTCTTTTCTAGCTCCTTTAACAGCGTCGACGCGAGCCTCAGCGCAGGAGCGTTGATCCGAACCTTGACATGTGGAGCGTCAATCTAGACCTCGCCGACCTAAGCCTCGACGCGGGATTGGGCAAGCTCGATTTGCTTATTGAGGTGAGTCAGGATGTCGTCAAACAAGTGCAAGGGCAAGGCAACCGCAGTCCATGAGTTGATGGAAAAAGACTACTCCCGCTACCTGGGTCCCTCCAGCGCGGACAAGCCACTCATCGAACGCCTAGCGGCGGAGGGCAAAATCCTGAATCTCGATGGCCCGTATGGCACCGAGCTCTCTAAACCCTCTGCGGTAAGAACGGAGCCGGGGGATGGGCGCATCATCATGTTTGCTGCTCAGTTCGACGCCGGGCTCCGCATTCCGGTGGCCCCACTGCTGCCGGAGGTGCTGACGTTGTTTGGCTTGGAGGTTTCAGACCTCCACCCGTCCGCCTTCGTTCGGTTGGCGGCGGAGTATGGAGACGAGGGGCCAAGCGGCGGTCTTCGCTTGGAATCACCAAGCGGTGGTGACGAGGACGAAAGCGACGGGAAAGGTGTACTCGATGTACGGGACCATCAGCTTCGCTCGTCACCGCAGCCGCAGCAAGCTCGAGTTCCCGGCGCTTGCCATCAAGAGTAAGTGGGCCGGTTGGCGGGATGCTTGGTGCTACTGTCGAGCTCATGACTCGGGCTTCCTTTTCACGACGAGCATCCTGACACCGAGGGTTGCGCTCCCCACTCTCACTGGGAGCGGTGAGGCACAGCGGATCTTGTTCCAGCGCTTAGCCCTTGAGCTGAGTGTGCGGGACTTGGTGGAGGAGTACCTCTTGCTGGGGATTTCGCCGCTTGCCTCTGGCTGGACGTTGCGGTTACTGCCAAAGGGCCAGGAGGAGCCACACGGTTTGCGGGTACTGGGGAAGTACCTCCCCTCGGCATGTGAGGCTTTTAATTTCTTCGTCTTTCGGCCTCTGTTGCATCGAGGTTTCTTGCAACCCTTGACTCTAAGCTCATTTTTTGTTTTTGTTTTGCAGACTCTTCTTTAGCACAGGGGGAGGAGGCGGCGGCCGTACTACTCGGCCGCTACACCAAGGTCGAGGCTACGGATGTGAAGTTGATGATCAAGAAGCCTTGACGTAACAGGGCGTGCACGACCTTTTGGGTGGGCTGTGCCAGAGCGGCCGTCTCCTCTTTCCGCCGAGGAGGCTGCTGGGGTCAAGCGGATGCGGCCGGATGCGTCGGTTTCACCGCCCCGGAGGATCCGAGCTCGTGAGCCATCGACTACTGCTACGGTTGACAGACGTTCTTTGAGTCCACAACGTGAGTTGCCCCGACTGCGTTCCGGACTCGGGAAGGGCCTGATGGGGGTCCCGGTTTCACTTGACCTTGAGTCGAGCGCTGAGGATTATGAGCACAACGACGATGAGTCCGGGGGCACACTTGAGGACTCAGGTGGTGGCGACCTTCCCTCTAGGCCCCTGGACGTGGCATTGTCCAGTGACTTCAACTTCGGGGCCGATAGGATCAGCAAGGTTGACACCGGCACATCCGTCGCTGTAGGGGTGTCAGTGGCGCCGCCGGTCACTGTGGCGCCGGCATCTCCGGCTGTTTCGCTCGGGGATAGTCGCTCCGCCAGGCTATCACGACCAGCTCCACGCGCGTCGGTGACTGATGGTGACGGAGGCCGCGGAGCTATCCTGGGTGCCTTGCTAGTGGCCAGACGACTGCTTCTAGGACACTTTGTCAACTCGGAGGTCGAGGCTAGCTTCTACCACGATGCTGCGCTCCGGATCTCGCCTGCCGACCTCGATGTTGCTTTTGACGAGATGTCGCTGATGGAGGTTCGTGATGCTTCCAAGTTCGCCTTGCTTAAGGTATCGTGAGCGTTTGGTTTCTCAAATTCCTTGCATATTATATCTTCTTGTTGGCTATTGACTCTTGGCTCACGCCCCTAGGGCTTTCTCGCGACTGAGCGACTCCTAGAGATGAATGGTTCCGAGATTGATGGCGCACGTGCTCGAGTCCGGGAGGAGAAGGGATCACCAAGGTTGCCAAGGCGGAGGCCGCGGAGGCCACAAGGAAGTTGGTTGAGGCGGAGGATACCATTACCTTGCTTCGTGCGGAGCTTTGCGCCCTGTAGGTCGAGCAAGGGGGTGCTGTGGGACGGCAGCAGGAGGTAGGCATGCTTGTAGTGTCAATTGCTGCGGAGTTCGGTGAGCTGGGCAGTGGTCTTGGCGTCTCCGCCGCTCCTCCTGACTTCTCAGGCGAGGATGCGACGGCCGCCCGACTGCGGTGGGCGGTTGCGGTTGCCGCTGCCTCTGCCTCGAGGGATGCGATCCCGACGCACGTACGGGACTGCGCGCAGGCTTGCGCCGAGCTAGCCTTTATCTGCCTTCGCGAGGCCGGCTGCGACCTAACGGGAAAGTTTGAGGCGGAGGCGTACGTGGCTCCAAGCAAAAGGACCATCTTGGACTCTCGTGCTCTTGTTCGGGACGGTGTTTGAGCCTTCTTGGCCCATGTGTGGGACAAGCGTGGCGGGAAGTACCTTGCTGCGCTCTGGAAGTCACGACTCCTTGGAGGATCTTCTGGCAGGACGTCGGAGGGAGCCCCTGGCGAGTTAGTCTTGCCTCCACAGGTGTGAGGCTCGCAGCTTGGTTTTGTGCTTCATGTCTACATTATAAAGTTTGGACCACCTTTTTGGTTTTGATTTCTACACATGGCGAGCTTAGGACTTGCTTTAGTCTTGTAGGATTCTTTTGCTTGGGTTGTTGCTGCATCGATGCGAGCCCTTTTGCCTAGTAGCCCGTCTTTTGCTAGGGTTTATATGGTCGGATTTTCTTTTGTAACTCTCATGTGATTTGTTAGTTATTAATGAAAATCCAGAAAATTGCCAAACTTTGCACTTGCATCTTGTGAATTTTTTGTTATCTGGTTTGTAGGGTGATAGCTTTCGATGGAAAGCGATCGCGGGGTGCCTAGGGATAGCACCCACTAGGCCTGAGTCCACCAAGTGCCATGCTTCGCGCCGATTAACAAAAACTAAGTGGCAAGATGACGACGTGCGTGTCTTGAGCGACACGGAGGTCTCAGTGTTTCTTGCGGGTCTTGCTTGGCATTCTCAATGAGTTTGAGTTTTTCTCATCGTAAGCACATAGGTGCTCAATGAGTTTGAGTTTTTCTCATCGTAAGCACATAGGTGTATTGATTTGTTCTAGATGTGCGTGCGTCTTGTAATAATGGAAGGGGCGTTTGCTGGGTGAACGGTGCCGTACCCCATCTCCCATCCAAAAATATTTAGCGCTCGATGGCGCGCTTGAGAGTGCTCGTTCCTTTGTAGAATGCAGTAATAAAGAAATAAAGATGTCATTGGGTACGTAGCACCGTATTTGCCCCCCATCCAAAAACACTTAGTGCCTGATGGCGTGTGTAAGAACATTCCTGCCTTACCCGGACGTATATCCCGGATGGAGATATTGGAACCTGTTACGTGGGGGGCATGATGTCGTTGTTATGAGTTTTCCATTAAGGCTTAACAACCTGGTGGCGCGAAGGCCGATTACAAAAGGTGGCGACGGATGATACGTCGACCTCAACCTAAGTGAATGACCGAGCGGGGCAGCGACCGATGCAGCGGCTCTTACCTTGGCTGTACTACTCAAATACAAAATGCCGACGCAACAGCCACATCTAGAGAAACTATAGCTACACATAGTACTTGCGAAGATTGTCAGCGTTCCAGTTGTGCTTCAACTCACCCCCGTCGAGGATTGCCAAATGGAATGCTCCCGGACGAGTGGCACGAACCACCTCGTACGGTCCTTCCCACTTCGATCTTAGCTTGCCGTCGGCCTGTAGGTTCACCTTCTTCTTGAGCACGAGGTCACTGACGTGGATGGTTCGTGGGCGAACGGTCTTGTTGTATGCCTTCGCCATGGTGGCCTGGTACCGATCGATGTTGAGAGCAGCCTCCTGCCGAACGGCATCAAGTGTTTCGAGGGATACCTCATGGGAGCTCTCGCCGATGATCGTTGCAGTGCGCAGGGACCCAATCTTGATTTCTTCCAGGGTCACCGCTTCATCTCCATATAATAATTTGAAGGGTGTGAAGCTGGTGGTGGCTCGACTGGTCGCCGTGCGGGTGGACCATAAGACGCTAGGGAGGTCGTCCGCCCAGAGACTCTTGGGCAAGTCGAAGAGGCGTGTGCGGAGGCCTGAAAGGATGATCCCATTGGCCCGCTCAACAGCGCCATTCACCTTTGGGTTGGCCACGGAGGCGAAGCATAAGTTGATGCCGAGACCGATGCAAAATTTTCGAAAGGGTGTCGCGTCAAACTGAGTCCCATTGTCGACAGTGAGTTCCCTCGGGATGCCAAAGCGGCAAATGAAATTCTTCCATACGAACCTCAGCACGGTTGTCGATGTTATCTTGGCTAAGGGCTTGGCCTTGATCCACTTGGAGAAGTAGTCGACAACGACGAACTTGAACCCGTGACTCCTTGACCCAAACGGGCCGACAAGGTCGACACCCCAGCAGGCCAGTGGCCACGATGGTGGGATGGGCTGCAGCTCATTCGCGGGAAGCTTCGTGCCTCGCCCCATCCATTGGCACGCAGGGCATGTTCTGACAAGGCTTTGGGCATCGCAAAGGGCGGTGGGCCAATAGAACCCTTGACGGAATGCCTTCGACACCAAGGTTGTGGGATTACATTGTGCATATACTCCATGAGTACTCCGCACGAGATTACATCCAGGTGGCCTATAACATCACGTAAACGATATGCCTTGCAACTTATTTGTTTTCTACAACTAAACATATCATAACTTTGTATTGTATAGCCAAGGGGTTCTGAATCCCATCGACATTGTGCCAAAATCGAATAAGGTATATTACCTTGATTCCATGAGACATAGCCATGATCAGCGTAAAGCCGCATACTTGGACATCATGGGTCTACTCGACGAGTGATTCCCAAAACTTTCCTTTTCGTTGATGGCTACTCTTTCTTTCTTTTCAAATAACACGCTAAGACTTCTTGTTTGAATCACGTAGGGCATTTGATACATACGTCAAACAGGTAGGGAGGCACAAGGAAGGAGTGCCCACCGAGTTACATCATGACTCCCAGTTTAAGTTATTCCCTAAAGTTCTTAACTCCTCCTACTAATGCCATCATGCCTTTGCCCGCTTTAGTTAATCGATATTCCTTTTTTAGTGCCGGCAACAACCGCAAGGATCCACCCTTTGTGGGTACTACTTGTGCTTCCACATGCTAGCCCTTTGCAACAACCCAAAGTACAATAATCTTACAGTATAAAACCATCCCCACTAATATATAGCGTTTCATTGATGCTATTCGCACTGAGTATAAGCTTCATATCTACAGGAAGGGGCGAAACTCATGAGAGTCAACACAGTTGGAATATATGAATGTCGCCCAAGTCCGGTCACACATGGCTACAATCCTAAACAATGAGGTCATCAATCCCGCAGGACGGTTTAGTCACCCGCCGGCGCCCTAGAGTTGGCGACCGCAATTAGTTAGGTGTGTAGTTTGATAGCGATTGAGATTTGTGCTACCAATAAGTCTCGAACTTGTCAGTAACTAAATTTTTATGTTGTAGAACCTAGGAGGAGTTGTGTCTGAAGGGCTCATATGTCGTAGTGCTTCCCTAGGATTTAGATGATGAACATATTGCCTAGTCTTTATTGAGTTTGGAGTTGTGCTTGAGTGTTGCAAGAATTCAAGCTTTTCAGAACATCCGGTTTTTTATCCGGAGGTTCTGTTTTGATCAGAATATCCGATTTTATATCCGGAACATCCGATCTAATTGGAACTTCCGATCCAGCTTTTGGATGTTCCGATCAACTTTCAAGTTTGACCATGTGTTGATTGATGAACTCGAGTTTGGTCAATTTGTCTCGTGAAAATTGTCTAGAAATCCCAGTGTGTTTGGGTAGGTGTCTCGGTAGTTCTGAGATGTTGTGCTCATGGTTGAGCTTTTGTTCTGGGAATTGGAGCTTTTGCAGTTTAGGATTAATTGCAAAGTCCAAGAGTTTTGGAGTTAAAGTTCTTGTCATTTTATCTTGGTAAAAAATGATAGGTTGAATTGTTTGGACTAACTTGGGTCAAGGAGAAAATCTTGTGCTCGCACGCTTTGCTTGGTCTATTGTGTGCAGATGCGAGTTGGGTGCGGCGATGGTTCAGCCATATGGACCGGCATGATAGCTTGGAGGGCTGAGATGCGGTCAAGGAGGTGGCGACGACATCATGCAGCTTAAAAGCATGTACGCGGAGAACAAGGAAATGGTTGGAGCCAAGTTGTGAAGACCAAGTTGAGTCTTGGGGCATTTTGGGAAAAACACAAAATGCACCAAGAAGCTTTTCAAGAAACCGCGGCGGAGGCGCCTGAGGAAGCGGTTTAGGGATTGCTTAGGTTGGAAGGAAAATTGGATAGTGGCTAAGCTAGCTAGATGCTTTGTGATGCGTGCTAGTTAGGTTAGGCCCATATGGCATTAAGGCCCAAGTGGTGAGGGGGTTTGTCCCTCCCACTATAAATAGGTGTCAAGGGGGTGCTTACCTTCTTGAACCCCTTGTTATCACTTTGTAAACCCTAGGAGAGGGAGAGCTGCACTAGAGAGTGTTTTGGCCTAATCATGAGAGGCTTTTAAACAGCAAGAAAATCCACGAAAATGTAATACAAAAAGATTTTCTCAATTCATTTGTGTTCTTGAGTTATTTCTTTCATTAGCTCTTTTGGATTTTCATTTTCTTACTTTTCCTGTGGATTGATCCATGGTATGGCAAGTAAGTGATGGGGAGATCATCTCTATACTGATCCCATCCAAGCATACCCAAGTATTCAACATTTCTCTCCTCCATTTCGAGTTTTCTTGGAAAAGAAGCAAGAAATGGGGTTTTCATGATTAATCTTTGTATAGGGTTTGATCCTGTGATTTGGGGCTTGAAATAGGTTGCTGGGACATATGAGATGATCCCATATTGATTTGAGATCAAGATTCCTCACGAGCTTCCTTTTCCCTCAAAATTTCTCTTTTTGTCACTTCTAGGGCTGATTGGAGAAAAGAGGGTAAAGGTCTTGACTTGAGAAGTTTTTATGGAGATCAATACTTGATTTAGACTCACAAGACCTTCCTACACCTCTCTACCAAATTTGGTTTGATTTGGGGGGGGGGATTTTGAATTGGCTCAAAAATTAGATCGAAATCTCAGTTTTGGACTAATCTGCCTGTCACACAGCTGTCACCTAGCTGTGCCACCCAGTTGTGACACTCAGCTATGTCACACAGCTGTGCCACTGGTGTGAGCTACTGCTGCTGCTTCGGACATTCACTGTTTTGATCATAACTTTTGCGTCCGAGCTCGGAATTCAGTGATCTTGGACTCATTTCGAAGCTATCGACGAGCTCCATATCACCAAGGAATTTTGGGGGTTTTTCCGCCGAGCCAGCTGTGTCACCCAGCTGTGTCACTGGTGTGAGACACTGCTGTTCTAGTTTTGCGATATTTTGTCGAGTTATTTTCGCTGCGTCTTTCCTGTCACTTACAGTAGTACCTCAGTTGCTATTTGTATTTGAACTTGAAGAAGAATTTTTAAAAACCAACATTCACCTCCCCTCTGTCGGGAAGCCACTGATCCAACATATGTCTTTCAAACTTGTGGTTTGAAATGATAATTGACAATTGTTGTTTCAAATTTTCATGTTTACTTTTTCTCTGATGCTAACACATGTGAGTATAGAATTCTAACTTCTTATGAATTTCACTTTTAACAAATGACACTTCTTGTTCATGAATAGGTCAATCATATATGGAGACTGCGTTCTTGTTCATGAATAGGTCAATCATATATGGAGACTGCGGCTTATGAAAAACTACTCGAAAATGTGAGAAGTGGTTGTATGTCATGTGAATAACTTCGTTGTTTTTTTTGAATTGGTGAATACCTTGGTTGTCAATTGAGTATATGTGTCAAGTGAGTTTCCTGGATGCGTACTCCGGGTACCACAAAGTATGGATGGCCAAAGAAGACGAGGAGAAAACAAGCTTCATCACGCCCTCCGGGACGTTCTGTTACGTTCAGATGGTCTTCGGGCTCAAGAATGCTGGAGCAACCTTCGCGCGGCTCGTATACAAGGCCCTTGTACCGCAGATAGGGTGGAACATCGAGTGGTATGTTGATGATATTGTCATCAAGAGCGTCCTCGCTGACACCCACGCCGCAGACTTGCGAGAGACATTCGACAACCTCAAAAAGACGGGCATGAAACTCACCCGGAGAAGTGTGTCTTTGGAGTCCAGGCTGGAAAGCTCCTTGGCTTGCTCGTGTCAGCAAGAGGTATTGAGGCCAACCCAGCGAAAATCCAGGCCGTGCTCGACATGCAGCCGCCGGAGAATGTTAAAGAAGTGCAGAAGTTGACAGGGCGGCTCACCGCGTTGGGAAGGTTCATCTCTCGCTCAGCCGAAAAAGGACTCCCATTCTTCAAGACACTGCGGGGGTCCTCCAGCTTTGAGTGGATGAGTGAAAGCCAAGCCACCTTAGAAGAATTGAAGACATACCTCACCTCGCCACCCCTGCTGCAAAGCCCCGATCCCGGGGAGGCGTTGTTGCTTTACCTTGCAGCCACCCCGATCACGGTAAGCGCTGTACTTGCCAAGAAGAAGGACAAGACCCAACACCCCGTTTATTATGTGTCTGAGGCACTACAGGGAGCGAAGGTGCGGTGCACCGAGCTGGAGAAGCTCGTGTACGCACTTCTCATGGCGTCGCGGAAGCTGCGATACTACTTCCTCGCCCACTCGGTCCGAGTATCGTCGGCTTTCCCAATCGGCAAGATGCTTCGCAACAAGGAAGCTTCCAAACACATTGGCAAGTGGTCAGCCGAGTTCGCCCCGTTCTCCATTGAATTCGTGTCGAGGACAGCGATCAAGTCCCAGGTGTTGGCGGACTTCCTGGCAGAACGGGCCCCGTCGGAGCGCCCCGCGCTTCCGAACCCCTCCGACCCGTTGCGGACAATTTACGTCGATGGCTCGTGGTGCTCGGAAGGCGC
Organism: Stipa capillata; assembly: GCA_019208055.1. Taxonomy (NCBI): domain Eukaryota; kingdom Viridiplantae; phylum Streptophyta; class Magnoliopsida; order Poales; family Poaceae; genus Stipa; species Stipa capillata. The sequence goes on from JAGXJF010001365.1 coordinate 214,125, forward strand.
CGAGGCCGGAGCAATTCTCGAGTCCCCAGAGGGCAATATCACCTCCTACAGCGCGCACCTTGAGTTCAAGACAACTAACAATGGGGCGGTGTACGAGGCACTCCTCCTTGGTCTCCAAAAGGCACGCGCATCGGGCGTGCGAAAGATAGTCATCAAGAGCGACTCACAGCTCGTCGCCGGCCATGTCGACAAGAGCTATCAAGCCAAGGACCCCGAAATGGTTAAGTACTTGGCCCTGGCCCGGGCCATGGAGAAGCACTTCACCGTCATCACTGTTCGCAGCGTCCCACGCGCTGTGAATGCCGACGCCGATAGTCTCGCAAGAGCCGCAAGCATGAAGACCGAGATCCCCCAAGGGGCATTTTACGAAGTGATCTCGGAGCCCGCCACAAAGGGGCTTCCTGAAGTGTGCCTCATCAGCGAGCAAGACTGGAGGGCCCTATCATGAATTATCTTTCCGACGAGACGGAGCCCGCTAACCCCGTAGGGGCACGAAGGCTCAAGAGTCGGGCCCGGGGCTTCGTCATCCACGACAACGCTCTGTACAAGTGCGGGGTATGCGCGTCCTACCTTCGGTGTGTCTCCAAGGAGGAGGGACTCGAGTTGGTCTGTGAAATTCACCAGGGGTTGTGTGGGTCGCACCTCGCCCCCCGCGAGGTTCCTATTTGTCGTGATGCTTTGCGCCGAGACCAGATGTGGATCGCCGAATGCCACAGAGTTATGGAGCTTTCTTTTCTCGCTTAGATCAATCATGTACCTAAGCATATTACAACAATGGGTTACATGTATGCACTTAGTGGTATTAAAACAAACTTGTGTTGTATTATAAGAACTTACAGTATAAAGCATCTCATGAGGCCGACGTCAAGCTCACAGATGTGGAACATAGTGAAAAAGTCAGTGAAGTCCACCGTGAACATACTGGCTTGAGTGTGCTTGAAGTGTTCCTCCGTGAAGTACACTACGATGCTGACTAGTCTATGTGGGAACAGCCTATTGCATACGTCGAGGTAATGATCATGAAGCTTCCGACAGGCTACGTCACGATTCATGTTGTCATCCACCATAGGTTGTCTTAGCACGTATTAGCGAGACACCTCCATCATAGGTATTCAACATGTACCGCCAACTTCGAAGTTGACTTCTTCTTCTGGGAAACTTTGAGCTTCGATGTAGCCCCTTGACTCAAGGTCTGAACACTTAGACCATTCGATAAGTATCGACATCATAATGTACTTCTGTTTGATACAAAGTCAAAGAGATAAGTTGTACATACTAAGAAGCACGGGCTAGTAGTGTGTCAACTGCTCATGTTGTCAAATGAATTCATTTCATCTGTATTCAGCACAAACCTTACGTTCCTAGTTTCTATAATGAACATAAAATGTTTCTTATCGATGTTTCTCCATTGAATAGCATAGCTAGGTGCCTTAGTTTTTCATCATATGTATTCTGCTTCTCAGCATGCCAGCGAAACAGCTTTGCCTCCTTTAGGTTCGCAAATAAATGATTCAGGCGCGGGATTACAAGCAGATACCAAGCAACCTTGGCGGGTGTCCCCTTCGTAACCTTGAGGCATTCCTCGGCTCTATCTGGTCCACTCTTACCCTTGTACTGAGAAGCCTGGCATACTGGTCATGAATGTAAGTTTACAAACTCTTTTAGATACAGGATACCGACATACATGTATCTTTTCAACTTCCAGTTCTAAGGGACAAAACACATTTATTGGCTCTGTATGTGCTTATGGGTAACTTGTTCCCCTTTGGAAGCATGTTCCCTAGGAAACCCAACAACTTATTAAAGCTCTTGTCAAACCAGATGTTGCTCGCCTTCAGCTTCAATAGTTCAAGAATGCCATATAATAACATGGACTTAGCCTTGCATCATAGGAATATCGGTTTTTCCGAGGCCCCCATCAAGCCTATAAATTGTTAGTATTCTCTGTCAGTTCTATGCCCTTCAAATCACGTAACATCTTTCCAGATCAAGCATCGAATTGGCATCATCGGACATCTGATCGTCCGAATCACAATCGATATCAAACGGCATATCGGTTGCTTCTTCATCGGCAAGAATACCATCTTCTGAGACCATGGCTTGATCTTCACCGCACTTAGTCCAACATGAGTACTCTTCCTGAAAATTTTGGTTTTTGTTTGCATTTCAATAATTGGACATGTATTTAATTTTGGATTATCATCTTATTGTGTGGTCATGCTAACCACCGAAACGATACAAAATTAGAAAAATGTTAGAAAGGCGAGGGAAATGTACTGATATCGAAAAGTGTACGAACTAATTAATCAACCACAATTTTTTGTAGGTCCAACGTCATGATTACCGTGAGACAATTAGTACCTGAGCTGGCTTTACTCGGTTCCAGCACGCACAACACTACCACATGTAGGATTTAGCTCCCTATTTGATCACATGGACATACTGGCTCAGTCGGTTAGAGCCTCGCGTGGAGAAGCTAGAGAATCCATGTCCGATTCTGGTGGGAATCCATGACCTTTTTTCTGCGCGATGAAGCTAGGCCCATTGGGTTGCGCGCGTGGTCGTAGATGGGCTGGCCGAACGCGAGCGATTGCACAGTAGGGAGAGGGACCCACAAAACCACAAGGCTTGTTTTTCTTTTTTCTTTTTTGAGGGAAACCACAAGGCTTGTTGGTCCTATCTCCGAACGGACCAGAGCTGAGCTCCAGTCCAGCCCATGTTCTCCTTAAGCCCATCTGGGATTCTAGCTTAAGCAGCAAGAGGAGAAGCTTATTAGCAACACCGGCAGGAAAGAATATTCATCACCATAATATACAGCTTTATTATCTAAAAAAGAAAGAAACAACTCGCCTTTTTGTTTATTTTCTCCTTAGTACAATTTTTATATATGAACCTTGTTTAACTAAGGACTTTATTCCATGTTTTTCTTCGGCATTCCTAGACTGTGCTAGCTGCACGCACACTTTTTTTCTCGAAAAGTGTGCTGCAGGCACACAAGTACTTGTTGTCATGGTTCCACGCATAACCCCTCCTTTTCAGTTCAGCGGCGCTAATACTTTGGCCTAAACAAGCATCAATCATTATCCCGAGCATCTGTTCTCCCAGTTGTACTTAATCATGCACAAGGAAAAAGGGCTTCTGCCATGCATATCTCTCCAGATCAATCTAGTGTTCATGTTGAGTTGTCCCAGGTATATACCCCGGAAACAAGTACAGAAGCAAGTCGGTAAAGCTAGCCAGGAACCAAAACCAATGGGAACTTCTTCCTTTCCCCTTCCTCCTCCTCTACAGTAGAGAGCGAGGCGAAAAGAGGGTTCTCGGTTGCCGCCGTCAAATCCGGTGGTTCCCCTCCCTTCCGGTCGCCGCTCCGGCGGCGGAAGGGCAGGGGAACCTGGGATTCTTGATCGGTGTGTAAATATGTCTAGATTTTCTAGGTTTAGTTGCTTCAGCGGCGTCGTTTCGGCGGCGGCGGCGACGTCGCTTGGCCTTTTGGTCCTCCGGCTCCAGCCCTGCTTCGGTGCTGCCCTCCCCGACGCCACCGAGGAGCTAGTGAAGTTCTCCTTTTCTTCGAAGTGGCGGTTGGGGGCGAGTCTCCGGTGTGGATCCGGCGATAAGGCGCTCGACCCTACTTCTTCCTCTTTCGGCTGTCTCCCTCCGAGTTCCGACGGATGGCTTCTTCGGGTTTGGCTCGCGGAAGGTCTTCGGCAGCTGGCGTGCTCTCGGCGGCCTGCTCGAGTTTGGGGCGTTGCCCTTGCCGATGGTCGTTCAACGGAGTTCCAGAGCCGCCTCTCGCGGCGGTCTTCTTCTGCGGCTTTTCAACCGAGCCTTTTGGCTCTGCTTCTCTGTGCAGGTGCTCGTGCGGAGCACGGGTCGTCGTCGTCTTCCATTCCGGCCGCCCGCAGCGCCGCCTCGCAGGAACAGTGCGGGAGCCCCCAGGGACTTCGTTGTAATTTCTTTTAGTTCAGGGGCTCCTTTGCAATTTTCTCGGGACAGCTGTATGCTTCCAGTTGCTTCTACTGTACGCGTGCGTGTATGTGTTGTAAGTCTCGGGGCTTTTGTCCCCGCACAGTGGCTTAAATGCTAATGAAGTTATTTCCTCTATAAAAAAAAACCAATGGCTAGTGATACTTAATTGTAATTTGGAAGTCTTCTCTCTCAGCTCAGATGCAAGTTGCATCATCGAGCTCTGGGTCCACGTATAAATGGAGCAGCAAGATTAGCCTGGATCTTCACAACCATCTTCATCAATCATCAGCTACCTACTAGCTAGTCTGGTTGGTCTCTCTGCATCAATCCATCTGCCATTTCCATGGCGAAGGAGCGAGAAGAGCTCAAGGTACAGAGCCAACCTACTCCGAGCTTAGCTAGAGTCGAGCTGAAGGTGAACGGCGCCAACTGCTGCGACGGCTGCAGGAGGAAGGTGCTCAAGGCTCTCAGCATCAAAGGTCCGACCACGTTTTTTAGATAATGGAAACCGTAGTCCCGGTCTCTGCACCAACTAAGGATGCTCTCATGCCTCTCATGTTGATGCCTCGAGATTGATTTTGCTCGGCTTCACCGATCATGCAGGCGTGCTGCGGACGGAGCTCCACGCGACGGCCGACAGGGTGACCGTTATCGGAGACGTCGACGGTGGCCACCTCGTGAGGAGGTTCGCCAAGGTCGGCAAGATCGCCGAGGTGATCGTGCGGCCGCCGCAGGCGGAGGTGGGGAGCAAGAAACACAACGGCAGTGATAGCAAGGCGTTACCGGCGATAAGAGGCTCGGGCGACGCGGAACACTGCGCCGACGGCAAGTGTGAGCCTAAGGGAGCACGCGCCGCCAAGAACGGCGTGAAGCTATCAGACGACGGCAGTGGCAACGGCAATGCCACTGGGAAGGAACAGCATGAAGGGGCCAGAGCTCGTACTGCCTTTAATGGCGCCGCCGAAGAGACTAACGACGTGAAGACGACCATGTGCTACCATCGGCCTGAGCCGCCCATGGTGGTGCCCATGCATCTGCCGTACTACGCGGCGAACTGCGTAATGCCGCCGCCGCCGCCTTACGGTATTGGCGGCAGCTACTACGCAATGCCGCCGCCGCCACACCGTATCGGCGGCGGCTACTACGCAATGCCGCCGCCGCCCCCGCCACACTGCCGTCACCCTCCGATGGTCCGGCCGCAGCCGACCCGGTTCATCGACGATGACGTGTTTCAGTGATGACAACACAGTCGGCTGCCACGTGATGTGAGAGCTAGCCTTGGTTACTAATTCAGTTTCAGTCTGAACGAGAAGAGCTAATGGATCAGCTACCATGTATTCATTCATTTTATTTTTTGTTCAACTAACCGAGCATAATATCGCTCCTTTGTACCATTTTGAATTGTTTCATGTGAAATTCCTGCATCCAAATAGACATTCAAAGTTTGTCAGCCCAATAGCGGGGACATGCATGATAAGATGACACCAGAAAATGATCAACAAAAGTAAACCAACCTGAATGACTTGGAACCAGGTTTTTGGAAAGATCTTAAGGACCTCTTTGTCAGAAATGAAGAAAAAACATAAGAATAGAAAAACATGAGAATGGCATGTACAAAACGGAGGCATCAAAAGTAAAACTAGACATAGTTAGTTCATTTTTCACCCAGAGACCGGTCCACTTTTCCAAATTTCAAGTTTGAATTGTTGAAATTTTACTAATTGGTATCCAGCTAACAAGTAACAATATACATAATCCACGATAAGTTTAGGCATTGATCAGCGGGTTCATGGCAATGAACCGGGCCATTAGCTGAAGTAAGGGCATCATCACATCATCTCTCATATGATAATTTGTATCCTAAAACAGAACAGAATTTACATCTTCAAAGTGCTCTCACATTGATGTCTCTAGAGAGGACAGGGCAGGGGATCCAACCATATTGGTCCTTGTGGTGTTTCGGTAGGAGTTCTAGGTTTTGGGTTCCTACCACCTTAGTGTCACGCTCTTGGGGCGCTTATTTGGTGTCCGACTGTGCGTGTTGCCTCTCTTTTGGGATTTTAGGGTCAGTGTTGTATCCTCTTCTTTAGTGAGAAATGACAGAGCTCCTGCCCTTGCTTTCGAAAAAATGAAAAAAAAAGAAACCCAACAAAGCAACTCAACCAAGAGTTCATTAACTTTTGTGCACGACAAGCTAGTAGTTAACTTTGCTTAACTTCCACTGGTTCGTGTACTAATTGGTCCTGCACACCAGAGGAGATGGATGTGCCTCTTCTTTTTCAAGATCTGAACACTTTGTTGAACACCCATCTCACATCCAAGAGAAAGAGTGTCCTGTTTCAGTTTCGCCCAAGACCAAAACCTAGCCCTTTCAATCACTCGCAGAGCAATTCTAAGTTAATGTGATGGACCAAAGCAAACATCAGAAAGGCATGAACCCTCTTCAAGTTTAAACCCCTAACAGCCAGCCAAACAAAGCCTACCTTCATAGCATTGGTTCTAGTTTCCACAAGAACAAACTAAATCTTCTCCAGCACACTGGCCACCATACCTGCCCACCAGTGCAAGGGGTAGCTAGGCCCATTCATTTGTTCACAAAGTGCACATGGCACTTGGAAAGATGGATCTTGATGACCACAAAATAAAAGCAGTGATTGTACCAGACGATTTTATGCTCGAATGAACAGCTAATAATGCAGGTCAATTTGCCAAAATGTAAGATGAATCAAGGGGCACAATTCAAATTGTGACGAGTTGATTTTCATCAGTTTCTAACTACATAAATCTCGCAGGTTTGCGTCGCCACAAAAGATAGGCATATCGAAAATTGTACAGTGCAAGCAGGACTACCTACAAATCACATTCAGTGAGTGAATGTTGTACATACATCTTCCTGACTTCAGGTGCACTAAACCCAGTTTTTTGTTAAACAACCTTGAAGTAGGGAAATGTCAAACTGTTGCTTCCATCACCAAGTGCTCTGCAAGATAACAATTTGCATGTCAGATCATAAAAGACACATAAAAAAACATGCTCCAAAGCTATCTACAACCAGTGTAATGCCCAGCACAGTTTACCTTTTGTAGAACAATATAGCGCTAATGAAAAACTTTAGAAGGACAAAGGCATGTATGTCTACATAGGCTAACTTTATCATTAGAAATATTTATTTGTATGCTTTAACAGTATCGAAGTCAACAGGACAAACAGTACTCAAATTGTTTACTCGTTGCCTAAATGCTCTTCAAATTTGATAGCTCATTGGAAAATTATATACAATGAAGCACCATTTTTACTGAATCATCTTTTGTTTTTTTTTCTCCTTCAAGTCAAGAAGCCAGGTTGAACATCCTAGCAACATTATTGAATAGAAAGCAGGCACCTACAAGCAGTTAACATCCACATAGACAGTAGTCACAACCCAAGGGAAGAAATACAGGCACACAATCCAGGAAGTAAAGCAATACTTCAAAATGGTAAACTTGGATGGTCAAGTAGTACCATCATTTGGTAGCTTTAACCAGGTTAGTATGAATTTATGGTCCTACTGTCCTTTTAGCTTTAACCAGGGAACTCGGAGAAACCATAAAAAATATCTCGATATCAAACAAGGACAAAGTAACAGAGGAAACTAGGATCCAGTTATTTGATTGTAACTTGGTTAGTATGCAACCTAATCGAATCCTTCCATCCATGGTCTACACATCAGCAACTGCATGGACTGAACATTATTGTCTTGAACAGACTAAGATATCAAATTGAATGCTAGAGCACCATTAATATTATGCTAGCTTCAGAAATGTAACTTGAGATGGATTCGGCAAATCCCAGAACAAGTATCACAAACGACAGGCAAATGCAGCAGACAGAAGCAGCAAATACATACCCCAAAATGCAGCGGCAGATAGACCAGCTATGCTTAGCTCATCCTAATCGACCATGCTGGAATCACCAGCATCAGCCTCATCATCATCCTCTTCCTTCTTCAGCTGCCCACAGACATTGCACTCAAATACATGGGACAGCTCACCGTTCAGTAAGGGTGGCAGTGGTGCAAGCATGCCATAGCAGTCCTCACGATCACACATATACCTCACAAAGAAGTAAGCATGCGGGAAATCATCATCGCCATCACCACCATCCCCTACCTCCTGCTCCATCCCCTCGACACCACCATCTCCATCATCCCCCTCGCCCTGCTCCTCCTCCATGTTGTCATCCCCATCCCCGTCATCATTATCGTCATCAAACTTCCACTTGCTCTCCACCTGGCACCGCTCACACTCACACCGGAACCCATAGTCCTCCAGCAGCCTGCGTTGCCGGTCAGCATACCTCCAATTGGCCGCGAAGTAGCTGACGCACACCTCCGTCCCCTCCGTTATACCATGGAGCGCGCGCACGACGATGTCAGTGTTCCCTGGCCCCGGCCTATCGGGGTAATCGAAATGGCACGCGTTGGGCAGGCAATCGTGGTTGAGCAGCGACGCGCGTGGGTACACCGCGTAGGCCCGCGCCTTCCGGAGCTCCTGCGGCACGTCGGGGCGGTACGGCTCCATGACGGAGAAGCTGTTGGTCCGATCCTTGGCGAGGAGGGCCGCGGTGAGGTCCGGCGAGAATCCAGGGGGCAGCATGCCCGGCGGCGCCAGCGACGCCACCACGGCGTGGAGGCTCGCGGCGTCCTGCTGCTGGCCCGGGGAGGGGCCCTGCGGGGCCGAGGAGAGGGAGAGGAGCACGCGGAGGGAGGGTTCTTCGAGGGAGTAGGCGGAGAGAAGGAAGAGGAGGGGCTCGTGGTGCGCCTCGGGGGCGGCGGCAACGCTGCCGGAGGAGAGCGCGGCGCAGAGGAGGCGCGGGTGGGAGGCGGCGGCGCACGCAGGGGAGCAGAAGGCGGCGGCGCGGCAGGAGGGGCAGGGGGATGGGAAGAGGGAAAGGGAGAGGGAGCGGAAGCAGGCGGAGCAGAAGGAGGGGAGGGAGGCGAGGGAGGACGGGTAGAGGAGGAGGGGTGGCTCGGAGAGGAGCACCTCGCCTTCGAGGATGTCGCGGGCGGCGAGAAGCGCGCGGCCGCGGCCCGGGAGGTCGGCCACCCGGAGGGCTTCGCCGGCCATGGTGGGGTTCTGCGGGCGGCGGCGGCGGCGAAGGAGGAATGTTGTGTTTGTGCGAGACAGAAACCCAAAACCCTTTGGAGGAAATAACAAATGGACTGGAAAAATATGGGGATCTGGGCTTGGACCTGTGAGCCCAGGTTTTGGTGAAGCGGCGTGATTGAATGGCCTACGGCCCATAGGCTTTAATGCTGGATTTTGCAGTTAGGCAAAGCAAGCGCACGTGGCTGGGATGCATGGTCCAGCATAGATAGAACGGAGTACCAGTCATGTGCTCCGTACGCGACATCCATAGGCATGGATTATTGCACGGCACGTGTATGTGTAAACGTAGGGTGAACTGCTAACTTTTGCACCCTTTTGCACCGCTTCGTGCCATCCATCTTACGTAATATCAACCGCTAACTTTTGCACCACTTCGTGCTATTTATCTTACATAATCTGTTATTTTTTGAGCCATCTCTATGTATAAAGTCAACACTCATATTTAACTACGAGATTAACTTTCAGACCTTCGGCTTTGGATGGAGTTTTCTCTAGTTTACATCAACAATAAATATATATTACAGTACAAGTAGACAATTGATGTCACAATTTTTTACATATCTTTAGTGGCTAATAGTTAGCTATGTAAAACTGATTAACATGTGTTGACATGCAAGTGCAGCATGAGCTGAGACCCCAAAATTGAGGGCCTCATTTTCTATCTTACCTAATTTAGATTGTTTATAGTTTTAGGTTTTGGAACATGCAACTATCCAAACAATGGTAATATTTGTCAATTTGGTTCACCACCGATCAGGAACCCTCTTGGATGAGCACGCGATGGACGTCCATGGCTTTGGCTAGGCGGAGTGCTAGCAAGAGTTTTTCATATTCAGCCATGTTGTTGGTGGTGTATTCCAGCGTCTTTTCTTCTAGTCTTATTAGGATGAACCTGGCTTTAGCTCCGTTTAGGCATTTCAAGCTGTCAAAGTGCATGATCTAGTGCGGTCAAGTGTCACCGCTTCTTGGGGTGCCTCATCGGGTGGCAGGCTTGAAACCTGCCATTCTGCCACGAAATCTGCCAACGCTTGTGACTTAATGGCGGTCTGGCCGATGAGCGTGATGGAGAACGATGCCAATTGGTGGCCCATTTGGCGATCCTTCCGGTGGCTTCTTTGTTGCTGGAGCCCTCGCTAAGAGGGAATGTGGATGGGACTATGATGGTGTGGCCTATGAAGTAGTGGTAGAGCTTCTTGGAGGCCATGAGGAGGGCGTAGGTGATCTTCTCAATTTGGGTATACATTCCCTTTTTTCTGGCCAAGGCTTCACTCACATAGTAGATGGGACGCTGGGCTCCGTCTTCCTCCTTCACCAAAGTTGTGCTAACTGTCGTTGGCATGGCAACAAGATACAACAGCAGGGGCTCTCCGGATTTCAAGCTTGTAAGCAGTGGTGGTCTAGTCAAGTATTATTTGAGTTCTTTGAAAGCAACTTGCACTTCGGTCGCCCACTTGAAGTCATTCAGGCTATAAAGAGCTTTGAAGAAGTGAAACCCTTTTTCAACCAAGCGGGAGATGAATCACCCGAGTGCAGCCATCCTCCCAGCAAGGCGTTGCACATCCTTGACATATCGTGCCAGCTTCATGTCAAGTATGGCGTGAATCTTTTCGAGGTTATCTTCGATGCCTCGTTGTGACACAAAGAATCCTAGCAGCTTCCCTCTGTGAACTCCGAAGGCGCACTTTTTCGAGTTGAGGTTGAAAGATCATCTAGGCCCCTAATTAGTTCTGATGGTTAATGGCAACTCAAACTGGAATCTAATATTTACAATGAGTGTAAGCAGGTTTAAGAGGTTCCAAGAAGAAGTGTCATCAAGGAAAGGATGACCACCCAAAAAGTACAAGGTGGTTTCCAAGACAAGGGAATGGCTGTGCTAGACAGCTGTGTCACAACTGTGAGGAAGCCGGTGTTGTGCAAGGAGTTACAAGCAAGGTGATGGTGGCTTGATACGTCAAGGGCCGTGACTGCAGTTGGTGGCAGGTAAAGCCTAGATTTACTAGTTTCCTTGAGTCCATAGGAAACACCCGTACTATCAAGACGGATGAAGTAGTAATAATCTATGGAGGTTCTTTTGCTCAATGCTCAGGGTGTTGGACAGTGGCACTGATCCTTTGAGGTCAGTGGCCCTGTATCAACAGTTTTGTACAAGTGTGAAACTGGCTTGTGCTAGCACTCTGCAGTGCTAGCAGTAGAAAAACCCTAGAAGTTAGAGTCACCGGTGTGACGCAGCTGTGTCACAGGTGGTCTAACACTCTATGACTCGGTACATCTCTGTACCAGGGGAGAACTTGTAAATGCTAAAGAACCTGCACTGCAATAGTTTGTCTGCTGAGTCAGAAGACTGTTGGAGGTTCTCTCCTTATTAGGGATCAGAGTTAGTTGTGCGCTAAGGGCATGTGATGTGCCAAGATCGGGCTGAGTAGTTAGGCTACGTCAGTTAAGGGTTCACCTATGTGTGCCTCCGGTGACACAGGTGTCGATCTGCCTGAGCTAGTTATAGTTGCGCGTTGTGATTGGCTGTGTCACCGGTGTCTGTCACCGGTGACTCACTCAATCCTACGTGGCAACAGTGTAACGGTCAGGTGCCTATGAACCCTATAAATAGGGGACCAGGGGAGGTCTTCGACCTCAACTGTGCTCAAACCAGTGAATCATATTCGACCGTTGTAAGCCTCTCACCCTCTGAACAAAAGCCAAACTCCCTAAGAGTCAGTTCAAGAGAGTTAGAGCCTTTGAGCAAAGAGCATTGGTTCCTCCAAGAGTCGTTGCTGCTGAATCTGTTACTCTTGGAGTGTCTACTCCTAGACGGGCGTAGGAGTTGCTGGTATCACCCAAGCTTGTGTGGGCTGAACCAGTAGTTTGTGAAGGTGATCCGAAGTCTACCTGCTGCAAAGCTAAAGGACTTCCACAAGCAAAGCAAGAGGCCTGATCACTCAATACTCGGAGAACAAGCACGATTCAGTGCTGGTGATCTCTTCGGAGTAGTCTCTCCAACGGAGACGTACCTCTCTGAAAAGAGTAGGGAACTTCGGTGAAAAATACCTTGTCTCTCTGAGTACTCGTTATATTGCTTTTAGTTACTCATCATATCTGCATGCTTGTGTGTTCTTAGATATATATTGTTTATTTGTGATAGAGCGCCTTTTCACTTGTGTTAGCATAACTGTGTCTCAGTTGCTGTAGATCATATCTCTTACCTGTGTCAGCTACCTGTTACATAGCCATCTTGTTTGCTCACCTGTTTCTAAGTCTTTAGCTCACCGGTGTTACATACCTGTGTGACAACTACGTGATAATTTACATATCTTATATTGCCTGTGCTGCTCACCTGTCACACAGCTAGCTTATCCTTGCAACTTGCTAAGACTTAATTTGATAAACTAACTTAAAAGAAGTGAATTTAATTAGCCTCATATTCACCCACCCTCTAGTCGGCACCTTCGGTCCTTTCAATTGGTATCAGAGTAGGTTGCTCTTTGATTTGGCCTAACAGCCAGAGTTTAAAGGATGTCGGGCTATGAGGGTAAAATACATATCTTTAATGGAACTAACTATGCCTTCTAGAAAAGAAAGATGCAAATGCATCTTATCGCCATTGATCCAGATGTGTGGGAGGTTGTGTGTACAGGTTACAGGTTGGAAGATACCATCATCCCTAGCATAAATGACAAGAGAAACATTCAGAACAATGCTAGGGCTGCCACTGCTATATTCATGGGTCTACAGGAGCATGACTTCAACAGAGTCAGTACCATGGATTCTGCCAAGGATATCTGGGATACTCTGGAGCAGATCTATGAGGGCAGCAACACTCTAAAGAAGTCAAAGAGAAGCCTTCTGAAATCAACGCTGAAGAGATTTGAGTATGAGCATGGTGAGGACATCAACTCCCTGTTCTCAAGACTCACCATCATTACCAACCAGTTGAAGGCCCTAGTCTCAAATCGGGTAGATGATGAAGATGTGATCAAGAAGTTTCTATCAGTGCTTCCTAAGGTCTACAGAACTCTTGTTCTCATGCTGAAAGAGAAAGATGGGTTTGACCTGATGAAGCCCACTGAAGTGTTAGGAAGGATACTTAGACATGAGATGGAACTCAAGCAAGAAGGCAAGCAAAACTCTTCCCCAGCTGTTAAGAAGAACATTGCCTTGAAGACCACTGCTTCAACTTCACAACTTCAGAGTGATAGCAGTGAAGAACTCAATGAGAAGATGACCAGTGGAGAAGAGAATGAACTTATCCTCCTCACAAGAAACTTCAGAAAATTCTACAAGAAAAAGAAGCAGTTCGAGTCAAGTGACAGATTCAAAGGAAAGAGGCTGTCCAAAGACACAAGTGCTTCGAATGTGGCAAGGAAGGCCACTTTGCTGCTGATTGTCCAAACAAGAAGAAGGACAATAATCAATACAAGAAGAAGAAGGACTTTCATGGAAAGAAGAAGACCTTTAATAAGCACCAACTTATTCCAAGAACAAAGCCACTGCTAGAGCCTATCTGCATGCTTGTGTGTTCTTAGATATATATTTTTTATCTGTGATAGAGCACTTTTTCACCTGTGTTAGCATAGCTGTGTCTTAGTTGCTGTAAATCATATCTCTTACCTATGTCAGCTACCTGTTACACGGCCATCTTGTTTGCTCACCTGTTTCTAAGTCTTTAGCTCACCGATGTTACCTACCTGTGTGACAGCTACGTGTTAATTTACACATCTTATATTGCCTGTGCTGCTCACCTGTCACACAGCTAGCTTATCCTTGCAACTTGCTAAGACTTAATTTGATAAACTAACTTAAAGAAGTGAAGTTAATTAGCCTCCTATTCACCCCCCTCTAATCGGCACCTTCGGTCCTTTCAGAGGTTCACTCCGTGCCTTTGGAGGTTCACGAAGGTTTCTTGAAGGTATTCACTATATGTACTTGCAAGGCGGTTTTTGATGACGATGTCATCTGTATATACTTCCTTATTTCTCTTGAGTTGGATATTGAGAATGAGGCTGACAAGGCGCTGTAAGGTCGCTCTGGCATTCCTCAAGCCGAAAGGCACGTGCGAGTAGCAGAAAGTGCCAACGAGGGTGACGAAGCTTGTTTTTCTTTTTATCTTCCTTGGCCATGTGGACCTGATGGTATCTAGACCACACTTGATAGAATAATGGGTGTCCCGATCCTTCGATGAGAAGGTAACTATCGATTTGTGGAGACGACTTACGATTCGACTATACCGTACGACGATAATGTGCCTTAGCAATCGCTAAACCAACTCCGATAGGTTATTGACAATGCGAAAGCATGGTCAATCTGAATACGAGGTTCTAATTCCTGCAAGCAATCGAAGAACAAGCAAGAATTAAGATAAAGCAATCTAAAATTGCAAGTATGGATGAAGAATAAGATAGATTGAGGTTCCGAAAAGCGGTCTTGATCTAGTCGTTGGACACAAAAAAAGATATGCAAAGTTGCAGAGGTAGCTAAATCTTAACTAAACAAAACCCAAAACTAAAGAGAGCATCCTAGGTGGTATATAAAGAAAAAGGGTAGTCTATTTCAGAAACAGTCCTGGATTGTTTTAGCAATTGCAACGGCTCATGAGGAATTTTGAGGTGGGGCTAGACAGGTTAGAAAGAGCACAAGATAAGCTTTCCAAAGAGTCTAAAATCACCCAAATCAGAGTTTGTATTACTAAGATATAGACGTTTGAAGTCAGGGTTGTCTCAGCATTCTGAATCAGAGTCCAGAACTTGTGGGACTTTATCTCTAACTCTCCTTGGACCAAAGACGACGTGGGTGAACTCCTTATACAGTACCAATTCATGTGGTACATTGGTAAAGGTCACATGAGGTTCAGTTCCTCCTCCTCCCGAGAGCTTGAATTTGACTCCTCGTTTATTCTTAAAGATCTTGATGGACCTCCTTTTGTTCTTTGTAGTTTCAGCAGCGGACGTAGTTGAAGTAGTGGAAGTAGAGGTGGCAACGGGTATATCCATGGGGGTCATGTCCTCATCAACATGTCCAAGAAGCTCAACTTTCACAACTAGCCATGAAGTCAACAAATTGGTCGATGTGGAGAAGAGCGTAGTTGTTTTTTGGGCATGCCTTATTGTGGTCGCTGAAGTCCACGCACATGCACCATTTCTCATTAGCCTTCTTGATCAAGACTAGGTTTGCCAGCCACTCGAGATGCCACACTTCACGGATGAGATCAGCCTTGGTGAGTTTTTCAACTTCCTTTTTGACGGAATCGCTTCTTTCTAGGGACAGTTTTCGGAGTTTTTGCTTTACCGGCACGATCAGGTCTGATGACGAGATGGTGTTGAATCACTTCACGTGGGACCCCTTTCATATCAGCGAGCGCGACCAGGAAAAAAGGTCGTCATTCTCCTTAAGAAGGGTTGTGAGGCTTGCTTGAAGCTTCATTGGTAGGTTCGCTCCTGTCTTCACCGTGTGCTCATCTTCATTCTTGAAGATGTAAACTTTATTTAACTCTCCCTCGGGGTGTGACTTTGGCGTGAATCTTTCAGGTGGAACCATGGAAGGTGATGAGACGGTGGCCTGATCTTTCGATGAGACAAAGGTAGCTATCGATTTGGTGAAGGTTGACCTGACGATCCGACTATACCGCACACAACGACACGTCTTAGCAATCGCTAAACCAATATCCGATGGTTATTGACCTTACCGTAGGCATGATCAACCTAAATAACGAAGTTCGAGTTCCTGCAAGCAACCGAAGAACCAGCAAGAATTATGATAAATTGCAATATAAAAATGTGAGTTTTAAATTGGCAAAAGAGCTAAAAGAAAATATAGTGGGATTTCATTGGTGATCTAAACAAGGAGGTAGTCATACATGACTTGTAGATGCGATAATATAGCAGTAGCTATACAACTCAATGAAACTTAAAAACTAAAGAGAGAATCCTAAGGGGTATATAAAGAGAAGAGGTGATCTGTTTCAGAAATATTCCTGGACTATTTTGGCAATTATGGTTTGCTCGTAAGGAATTTGGAGATAAGGTTAGCTAGGTTGGAAAGAGCACGAGATAAGCTTTTCAAAGTGTCTAAGATCACCCAAATCGGAGTCTGTATGCTCGAGATATAGACGTTTGAAGTCAGGACTGTCTCAGCAATCTGAATCAGAGTCCAGATCTTGTGGGACTTGATCTCTAGCTCTTCTTGGACCAAAAGTGACGTGCGAAGACTTCTTATATAGCACCAATTCATGTGGGACATGATCATAGTCACATGAACTCATTCCCTCCTCTCCTTGAGAGCTTGAACTTGAATCCTCGCATGTTCTTGAAGATCTCGACGGACCTCCTTTTGTTCTTTATGGCTTAAGCAGCAGAAGTAGTTGAAGTAGTAGAAGTAGAGATGGCAGCGGGTGTATCTATGTGGTTAATTTCCTCATCAGAAGGTTCCTCAACACCAAGAAGGAGGCTCACACTTTTGGTTATTTTTTAATGGTGCTTCATTCGTGGAGTTGGAGCATGTTGTGATCTTGGGTTTGCTCTCGACGTACCGTGATATGTTCCTGCGGGTTGGAATCTTGTGGTATGAGAAGTTTTGCTACATAGTTGTGCAGAATCGGTTGAGCTGATTCTTCCTATGATTGTGTTAAAGGATAACTCAATGTCCACCACATGAAGTGCACCATCTCTGTCTGGTGATTTTACATGGTTTTGAAGGTCATAAGGAGCTCAATTTGCCCAAGCAGCTATATAGCCTTCCTTGTAGCCCCTTGTGGCTCCAAACAAGATTTTGAGAGTGTGGAGATACAAGAAGTCTACTGAGCTTCCGCCATCAATAAGGATCTTGGTGAGCTCATAGTTGGTCATCGTGGTGGTCACGAAGAGGGCAGCATCGTGCAGGATGCGTATTCTCTTAGCATCTTCTTCCCGAAGGTCAATGGCATGCTCGCCCATTTTAGATGTGGGTTAAGAATGAGTGCTTCTACAATGTTCACCTCTCTTGCATATCCCTTGAGTTGTCTCTTCGAGTTTCTTCGGATGCCGAGCTCCCTAGTATGACAACAACGAGGTGGTTGGGTTGTTGGAAGGGAAGTTCCTTTGCCTCCGGAGTTGGTTCATTTACAAGAACTTGCGCAAGGGCAGCTGCTCTTGGGAAAGGAGCCCCTATGCCAACGCGGGCTTGAGGAAGGGTGGGGCTTGTCTTATAGCCCCTCCTTCTCGAGCGTGACATTCACTAGTCAATGACCGTCAGTTGTGGAAGGTGATCTACCTTTATTTCGGTCTTCTGGGTCCGCGGTGAAAGGGATCTCAGGAGTCGACTAGAGGGGGGGTGAATAGGTCGGCTCTAGAAATTATAATGCCTAATGGGTTTCTCTTCAGGAGATAGGTCAATCCTAGAGAAAATATATGCAACTGATGCAGGTAACTGAGACTCAGAAAGATATATCAGATAAACACCAGACACTCAGATAGCAAACTCAGCTGATGTAGAACAAGTTATATTCAGAGCTAACTGAGTCTCAGGTGTGAGAGTCAGGTGAGTGCATCAGATGACGTGAACAGGAAAGGTACTAGCTTTAGCAGGAGCTAACTGAGTCTCAGGTGAGAAAACTCAGTTAGTGTGCAACAAATAAAGGTGCTCTAGTGATCTAAGTATGCATAGATATCAGAATGAGTAAGAGCAGATCACAAGATAGAAAGTAAAGCACACAATGATTTGTTTTACCGAAGTTCCTACTTCTTGCGAAGCAGTACGTCTCCGTTGAGGAAGCTGTTCTCACAGCCGGCACCAAATCGTGCTCTTTCCTCGAGTACCTTTCTTGTGTGGAATCCTTTTATCTTGCTGCTGCAAGACAGGCAGACCCGAATCGCCTTCACAGACTCTTGGTGGCAGCCACACAAGACTTGGCTTGCTCACCAACTTCAAGAGCACTCCCACTCTTGGAGGAACCAGTACCTCGAATGCTACACCTGAAGGACTAAGTAACTCACTCTCACGATGGATGCACGCAGGCAACGCTCACTTGGAGACCTAGAGCTCTTTCTTTCTCAACAGGTTGCTTTCGGGTTAGAGGCAAAAGGTTGGGTAAAGGTTCGAGGTTGAAAACCTCCCCAGGTTCCCTATTTATAGGGTCCCTGGCAGCTAGCCGTTACCCTCATGCCACGTCAGACAAAGAGCCACCAGACCTAACCTATCTGAGACTCAGCTAACATGCACCTCTGGTAACCTACTAGCCGCGGCTGAGCTACCCACCTGAGTCTCAGATGCCAAACTCAGGTGGACTCGGTTGCCTCAGGCAGCACCTGAGCACAACTCTGGCCGACTCCCTACAAGCCTAAAACTGATCAGAGAGCAATGGCCTCGCCACAGTCCCTGTCCAGCTCGCTCAGACCCTTGGCACTGGTTCCAAGCTTCTTCACCGAAGACGACTGCCCTTGTAGACGCACAGCGAACCCTTGGTCCTGATCCACCAGCTTCCTAGCTCCTCCAGGACTTATCAAGCTTGCATTCACGGCCCTTGAACTCCATCAAGCAACCATCACCTCGCTTGCCCTCGAGCACAGCCTCGGCTTCCTCGCAACTGTGCCTCAGGAACCTAGCTCAGCTGGTCCTTCTGACCTTCCTAGTTCCTTGCTCTTTTTAGGGCTCATCATCAACAGTTGTCTCACTTCAGCTTTCACCTGTCCATCTAATCCCTGTTCACACTCATTGCAAAACATTAGACACAGGTGAGGATTGCCAATAACCATCAAAACCAAACTCTGGGGCAAGATAGCCATCCTTCCAAGCTCCATGGGAGTGGATGCACTTTCAATCTCCCCCTTTTTGGTGGTTAGTGGCAACCCCTTAAAAAACATTCATTTAGATAAAAAAGAGTATTGCATTTAACCTTGTTTGACATCAACTCCCCCTTAAGATGTGCACAAGTGAGATTTTGCATTTGAATACAAGTGTACAGATCAGACTTAACATTGGAGAGTTGATGCAAACACAGGTTCTCACAACATAACTGAGAATATAAGCACAGCGGAATAGCAGGTATGTTGGAGGAGCACTCAGCAAATAAGATAACAGAAAGAATTGCATGCTTGAGTACAAATATCAAATATCAGAGCGTCATGTATATATCGAATATCAGAGCATAGAGCTAAAGCAAGGAATATCATGTATCAGAGCAGATGTGATAAAGAGATCAATACAAAAATGAGGTGTTCAAGACTGATAAAATCATTTTGCAGTACATAGAACGTCTTGACACACATGCAGTCTAGTCTACCCCTTTACATGCTGCTCCCCCTGAATATAATACTCTCCCCTTTAAGCTATTCTCTCCCTACGCTCTCCCCCTTTGCCACTAAGCACTAAAAAGAGATAGAAAGAAGAAAGAAAAGATCCTCAGGGAGCTGGCTTTGGTTGCAGGAGGATAGGATCTGATCGAATTTGCTGTTGACCGAGGCCTTGAGATCTGCCATCTCACTCTTGAGATCAGATTTCAGCTGAGCCATTTCTTGTTGCAGTTCATCTTGTCTTCTCTTGATAACAGAGATCTATACTGGCACAACCCGTTTAATGAAAGCATCCACAGCTGCGGGATTGTCTAGACGTTGTACCAAAGGAAGACTGTCTGATGAAAGGTTCACAGAGACCGATGCTTGGCGCTCAGCAGGAGGAGATAATTCTCTAGCTGAGTCTCGGGTGGGAGACACCTGAGGCTCAGGTAGGACTGCTGGGAGATCAGCTGCTGGCTGAGGTGGTCTGACTGAGACTCTGGTGGCTTGCTCTGGAGGCTCTGAAAAGCCTGACTGAGATGAGTTGAGGATGTTGTAGAAAGGAACTTCATCTTCATGGTCATCCTTCTGAGGTCTGAATTTGCTGAGATATGTCTTCTTGTCAAAGGAGAAGACTGAAGATGCTAAAGATGTTCTTTGGAGAATCATATGCATTAGATATGAGCCATATCTCATCTTGTCAGATCTGTTCTTCTGGCACTCATTTATTTCTGAGAATATGTATTTGGCCACATCAAACTTCTCTTTCTTGGCTATGAGCTCAAGAATTCTCCATACTGGATTGTATATGGCATCAGTTCCTCCACCTTTGGCACAGATGGATATGTTCAAGATCTTCACTATGTGCTTGGGTGACTTCATCAATCCTTTGAAATTGGAGATATGCTTAGGGACTGCACCCTTAACAGGAGGAGGCACAAAGCCTGTAGGGAAGAACTTCTTCCTTTTCTCATTTGTAACCCAATGACTCATCTGACTCTTCTAACTGAGTCTCAGCTGGGATATCTTCTGAGTCAGATGCAGAGGGGGATGAGTCTGATTCTTCTGCGGACTCTTTCCTTCCACTGCTCTCTTCTTCTTCTTGGTATTCTTCATCTGATTCAGACAGCTTTTGCTTCTTCTTGCGAGGAGATGGAGGATGAGGATCACTTGGACTTGAATATGAGTCATCTGAGTCTTCTGACTGAGCCTCAGTTGACTGTGCCTGAGACCCAGTTGGCATCCTATGAACTGACTCAGGTGCTGGAGAAGATACTGCTTTTTCTTGCTCTTCAAGTCTTGTTTCTTCTTGAGCTGGTTCTAAGTCTGATAGAGACTGAAATACAGAACCCATGCTCACTGATACTCCAACTGATGGATCTGCTTGAGGCTCAGTTGGGTTTTCATGTGCTTCAGTTGACTTCTCTTCAAAGGATGATCTTAGCTTATCCATAGATTCCTCCATAGTCTGCTCAAGTTCTTTTTCTCTTGAGTCAAGCTCAGCCAAAATGTCTTCAATTGATTCTATGGCAGCTTTCTGTTGAGTTTCCACTTCCGTGGGGACTAATTCTAGTCCAGCTGATGCAGCCGCCTGAGACTCGGCTGGCTTACTCAGTTGTGGCACTGAACCACTGACTTGCTGAAGGGGCACTGCATCAAGTGCTTGAGAACTGGAGGCATAAAATATCCTTGAGTTTGTTTCAGCAATCTCATTTTGTAGATGCTTCTTACGAGCTTCATCAGCACAAGAGTTTAACTCCAACATGTGATTCTCTATTCTCCTTTGCAGAATGATATCTGAGAACCTTGTCCAGAGAGGCTTATAGTCTTCTGAGAGTTGAGGGAATAGACGATCAATTTGTTTGATCAGGTCTGCTTTCTCTTGTCCAGATGCTTTTCCTTCTTGCTTCAGCAGCTTTTTGAGTTCTTCATGGATTGCCTTGTCCTTCAGCTGAGTTTCTCTTTGGAGTTTCACACTCTTTGGAACATCTGGTGATTCAAAGATTTGCTTTGCAAGGGCATCTATTCTTTCCTTCATTTGAGGCATTTCCTCATCTGTGGCATTAGGCAACTTATCAGTTAGGTCTTGCCATTTTTTTATAAGTTTGCTGTGTTCCTGTCTTTTAAGAGCTTCTACTCTCCATTCAGCTTCTTTCTCTTCTTGGAGTTGCTTCTTTGTTTTCTTCTTGACTACCACAGCCTCTGATCTTGGCTTCTTTGGCACTTTGCTCAGGGATAAATCTGTTGGCTTGCCTGCAGCCCTTGTCCTTTTGAGTGTATCAACTACTGGAGCCTTCTTGGCTTTGATAGCTGCCTCTTTCTCAGCAGCCTTCTTACCTTTTTCTTCAGCTCTTTTCTTCTTTGCTTCTTCAGCTTGGGCTTTCTTCTCAGCTGCTTTTGCTTTCCTCTCTTGCTTCAATTGTTCTTCCTTGCTAGCTTTCTGAGCTTCTAATTCTTTCATTCTTTTAGCTGACTGAGCTGTAGCTATGTCCATCTGTCGTTTCTCTTCTTGTAGCTCTTTAAGCCTAGCTTCTCTTTTGGCTCGCTCAGAGGGTGACATAGGCGCTTTGACTGATTTTTGTGCAGCTTCTTCTGCATCCAATTTCTTTGCAAGACTTTTAGCCTGCTCTGCCTCCCACTCTAACTGCTGCTTCTGACTTAGGAGCTGAGTTCTCAGACCAATGGGCAGATCATCAGTTATATCCTCAGACACATTCCTTGAACCAGACATCTGCATAGGTGAGATAGGATAAAGAATAGATAAGAGATAATCCTATTGCAGAGAAAACTGGAATGATTGGCCATTTTTGGATGGTTTTAGGAGAGTTTCACAAGTCATCTCATGCTACCTGACTTAGCTACCTGATACTCAGGTGAGATAAATTGTGTAACTCAGGTGGAGTAGCAGAGCAACCTAGGTTTATCGAATCTTGCTGAAATTTGAGAATTCTGGGACAATGAGTTGCAAGAAATCGTTCTAGAGAATAAAGGTACATCATCTCTACCTAATTCCACAACTAAAAGCTACTCGAGAGCTTGGGATTCGCATTAAGGCGGAAACCACCCTAGTTCCATGAAGAACAGCTCGAGGAGACTTACATTTGGAATTTTGATTGGAGATGAAGGCGCCAGAACAATCAGAAGAGCTTTGGGAAGCTTCGGAAAGAACGAAGATCGTCGGAGAAGCGCACGATCGTTGAGAATCAGATGGCGGCGACGGGCGCAAGGGCACTGAGACTCTGAAGAGGGTTTAGCGCGAACCGTTACAGAGGTGGGTTTTTATATCCCGAGTGGCCCTGTGGCACCTGAGGGTCAGCTAGATTGCTACCTGAGACTCAGGTAGGAAAGAAAAATTGAGCTGAGCTCCAGACTTAGGAATTTTCTCCGGAATTTTTGAATGTGTTCAGCTGAGACTCATGTGGAAGACTCAGCTGACAAGGTTTTCAATAGGATTACCAGAGAGAACTTAAGGATAAGAGATGAAAGCAATAGAGAGAATTTATTTTCAAACACAGCTTGCCAAACAATCAATCAATACAAAGCTAAAGCCGTGTTGAATTGAAATAGATGGTGAGATCCAACTTATCTAACCCAATGGTGAATCCATGAGTTCAATAAGATGCAAAATCAGCATGGTATCTATAAGACCTTAACCCACCTGAGGTACAACCGAGACTCAGGTGGCTGACTCATGTAGAATGCAGAGAATGAAAAACCAGAAATGCAATCATGTGTACACGTGCATCATCATTTCCTCACTGCACATTCGAGATATCCATGATATTTAGCTCATGCCTGAGGGTACAGAACCTATTCTCATCTAAAGGCTTGGTGAAAATATCAGCTAGCTGAGCTTCGGTTCTAACATGGCAAGTTGGATATCTTTCTTTTCTACATGGTCTCTTAGAAAGTGGTGTCTCACTTCTATGTGTTTGGATCTCTGGTGTTGGACTGGGTTGTTGGCTAACTTGATTGCACTTTCATTGTCACAGAAGAGGGGTACTTGAGACATAGATATGTTAAAATCCTTCAAGGTCTGCCTCATCCATAACAATTGAGCACAACACCCACCAGCTGCTATGTATTCGGCTTCTGCTGTGGATAGGGCTACTGAATTTTGTTTCTTGGAACTCCAGGATACAAGGGATCGCCCTAGAAATTGGCATGTACCTGAGGTGCTTTTTCTGTCAACCTTGCACCCGGCATAATCACTATCTGAGTAGCCTACAAGCTCAAATGGTGCACTCTTAGGATACCATAGACCAAACCCAGAGGTATGAATCAAATATCTCAGTATCCTACGAACAGCAGTGCGATGAATGTCCTTAGGATCAGCTTGAAAACGTACACACATGCAAACACTCAACATTATATCAGGTCTAGATGCACATAAATACAACAAGGAACTTATCATAGACCTATACTCCTTCCGATCAGTGGACTTACCTTGTTGGTTCAGATCAAGATGAGCATTTGTTTGCATGGGAGTAGATATTGACTTAGCTTTGTCCATGTCAAACTTCTTGAGGATGTCCTTGGCAAACTTCTCTTGAGAGATGAAGGTTCCCTGCTTGAGTTGTCTGATTTGCAGCCCTAGGAAGAACTTCAGCTCTCCTACCATGGACATCTCAAACCTTTTTATCATCATCTTGCTGAACTCATCACTTAGCACACGGTTAGTACTTCCAAATATTATGTCATCGACATATATTTGGCATACAAATAAGTCCTTGCCTTTAACTTTAGTAAAGAGTGTAGTATCAACAAGCCCAATTTTGAAACCATTATGTATAAGAAACTCCTTTAGGGTATCATACTAAGCACGAGGGGCTTGTTTGAGACCATATAAAGCTTTGTGGAGAACATATACATGATGGGGTCTTTTTGGATCTTCAAAACCAGGGGGCTGTTCTACATACACAAGTTCAGCAAGCTTACCTTGGAGGAAGGCACTCTTGACATCCATTTGATAAAGCTTGATGTTGTGATGATTTGCATAAGCTAAAAGTATCCTGATAGCTTCAAGTCGAGCTACAGGTGCAAAGGTCTCACCAAAATCCAAGCCTTCTATTTGAGTGTAGCCTTGAGCAACCAACCTTGCCTTGTTCCTCACCACTTGGCCTGTAGAATCTTGCTTGTTGCGAAAGACCCACTTTGTTCCTATAACATTGTGATCCTTGGGTCTTTCAACAAGAGACCAGACTTCATTTCTCTCGAACTGGTTCAGCTCTTCATGCATGGCATTGATCCAATCTGAGTCAGACAGAGCTTCACCTACATTTTTAGGCTCAATGGTGGAAACAAAAGAGTAGTGAGCACAAAAGTTAGCAATACGAGAACGAGTAGTCACTCCCCTATTAATGGCACCAATGATTTGGTCTACAGGGTGATCCTTCTGCAGCCTGCTGATCATAGGGGGTTCTGGGTCAGCCGCCTGAGTCACAGCTGGAAGTGGGTCAGCTGAGTGTATCTGTGACTCAGTTGGCTCTTCCTGAGACTCAGCTGGGTGCATGGAGGCTTCTGAGTCCAATAGATCATTAGCTGGGTTGTACTCGAACTCAATGCCATTGACTTCATCCTGCTCATCAGCTGGGTCAGGTAGATTTGTAACTCCAGATGAAGCTTGCTCCTCAACTTGGGGCCTGACTTCACCTGTTGACTTGTGAAGTATATCTACCTTCCCTGAAATATCATTAGTAACTTGCCCATCTTGTGAGCCATTAGATTCATCGAATGTCACATCTACAGCTTCTTCAACAACCTTGGTGTTGGTGTTAAAGACTCTGCAGGTGTGAGATTCTGAGCTATATCCAACAAATATTCCTTCATCAGATTTGGATTCAAATTTAGAGAGACGCTTGCCTTTCTTCAGAATGTAACACTTACAACCAAATACTCTGAAGTAGGAGACGTTTGGCTTCTTGTTGGTCAGCAGCTCATAAGGTGTCTTCTTTAGGAGTGGGTGAAGATATAGTCTATTGATGTTGTGGCAGGCAGTATTCACAGCTTCAGCCCAAAACCTTGCTGGTGTTTTGTACTCACTCAGCAGTGTTCTTGCCATCTCTATTAGGGTCCTGTTCTTCCTCTCCACCACTCCATTCTGCTGAGGTGCATAGGGACCAGAGAACTCATGCTTAATCCCATGCTTGTCCATGAAGGCTTCAACTCTTGAGTTCTTGAATTCTGTCCCATTGTCACTTCTCACTGCCTTCAAGTTGATTTTCCATTCATTTTGAACTCTGACAATGAGATGCTTGAACTTTTTGTACACCTGTGACTTGTCCTTCAAGAAAAATACCCAAGTGAAACGTGACAAGTCATCTACAACAACAAAACCATACTTGTTACCTCCAATGCTCTCATATGTAGTTGGACCGAACAAATCAATGTGTATGAGATCGAATGGAGAAGTAGTGGTCATGATGTTCTTGGGTGGATGAGAGCTCCCAACTTGCTTTCCAGCCTGACAAGCACAGCATGGCTTGTCTTTGTTGAATTGGATCTGCTTCAGGCCTAGGACATGTTCTTCTTTACTGAGTTTGTTCAGCAGCCTCATTCCCACATGACCTAGCCTCCTGTGCCACAGCCAGCCTAACTGAGCTTTGACTATAAGGCAACATGGCACAGCTGCTTCTTGATCCTGAAAATCTACAAGATATAGCTTATCTACTCGATAGCCTTTGAAAACTTGTGAGTCATCTGTTAGTTTCTGGACATAGACCTCTTTAGGATAAAATGTGACTTTCATTCCAGCATCACATAATTGAGAAACAGATAAAAGATCATATGAGATAGACTCAACAAGCATTACTTCAGTAAGAGAATGTTCCTGAGATATAGCAATTTTACCACAACCCAATACCTTGCCTCTTGAATCATCAGCATAGTTGACATACTTGCAAGGAAGGTTATCTTTTCTTATCTCAGAGAACTGCTCTTTGCCTCCAGTCATGTGCTGTGTGCAGCCACTATCCATGACCCATTTTGTTCCACTGGAGGCAGAGCCCTGCACGATTAGTTTCGAGACTTAGGAACCCAAATAGCTTTGGTTCCCAAGTTAGCAGGTCTCTTACTGTAAGCATCAATAGCAGGAATAAGATTAACATTAGGGTTCTTAGCAGCTATGGCTTTAGAAAGCTTAGAGAACCTCTGAATCTTTCTCAGATTCTTATCTCCTGCAAACTCAGATGGAAGGGTTAGCAAATTTGCATTGCACCTGAGTGAGCTACCTGAGTTACAGGTGGCTTTCCCTGACTTCGGTACCCAACCGAGTGAGTCACCTGAGACACAGGTGACTACTGACTTTGGTACCCAAATGCTTGGTACCTTCTTGTACCTACTCCAGGGTCCAACATATATTGCCTCAGGTTTGCCCTTTTTCCCTGTCTTAAGCACATAGCTTGGATTAGAGGGAATTTTCACATAACCACCTGTCTTTCGATGGTTTCCTGCAAGAGAGTTAGTATCATATTTCCCTTTCTGAGGAACAAAGTGATTCTGCAAGTATTTCTTGTTAGTAGCAGAGGAAATATATGATGACTTGTTCTTTTTAAGTGCAGGAGTGAAACCAAGTCCCCTTGTACCATTATTCTTTAGTACTAAGGTGGACTGGAGCCTAGCAAAGTTCTGCATGCCTATGTTAGCACTGCATAGGCCTATTCTCATGAGCCTTTTTAGCTCTTCATGCTCCTCCTTGAGCTCATTGTACTTTGCTGCATCAACAGAGTTAGTAGCAGTTGAAGTGCTTGATTCACTGGGTGAATCTACAACAAACACTGTACTAGAAGTAATAGCATTGATGCGAGATGCACAGTTTAAACAGGTTTCTATAACAGTAGGAGAATTTGCATCAGGTGTAACAGCAGTGCAAGATGAGTGAGTTTCTTTGAGTTTATCATGCTCAGAGATTAGGAGCTCATGTGACAGCTTAAGTTTGTTTTGAGCTTCCTGCAATAAGTAAACCTCCTCATCAAGATCTGCCTTAGCATCTTGTGCATTATCAAGGGACACCTGCATGTCAGTTAGTTTGTCCCTGAGAGAGATGTTTTCTTTTCTCTCTTTCCTAAGGAGCTTCTCTGTCCTGTCAAGAATGTCCATTAGTTGAGCATAATCAGGGAAGTCATCCTCAGTCATTACCTTGCTGCCTTTAGCCATAAGGCATAGGGCTGGAGTCTCAGCATATGTAGGATCTGCATCCTTGTCGAAGAGAGAGTCTGACTCGGGTGCGCAGCTGAGTGACCCAACTGAGTCTTCTCCTGGCTCAGTTGGACTGCTGAGTGATCCACCTGAGACACAGATGACTAACCCAGCAAGCTCAGTTTCTTCCTCTGACTCCTCCTCTGACTCTGAGTCATCTGAGACCCAGGCTTGTCCCACATAAGCTCTGGCAGCAGAGGTCTTCTTCTTTCTGAAGGTGGGAGGCTTCCCTTCTTTGTACTTCTTCTTGACAATGATCTCCTTCTTCTTGTACTTGCCATCCTCTTGTCTCTTGCTCTTTTTGGGACAATCAGCAATGAAATATCCTGAGTCACCACACTCAAAATACTTCTTGTCACTGAGTTACTTCTTCCCTTTGAATCTATCAGCTGAGCCTGAGAACTTCTTCCTTCGATAAAACTTTCTGAAGTTCCGAGTAAGCATGGCAAGCTCATTCTCCTCATCAGTGGACATCTCTTCATCTGGATCTTCTTCTTCATCACTTGAGTCCCTGTGAGTGGCCACTGCCTTGAGAGCTATGTCCTTGTTCTTCCCAGAGGTGATAGCATGCTTCTTGGAGTGGTTTAGCTCCATCTCATGAGTGAGCATCCTACCAAGGACATCTGTGGGCTTTAATCTGTCAAAGCCATCCTTTTCTTTCATCATCAGACGCAGAGTGTGATAGGGCTTGGGAAGCACAAAGAGGAACTTCTTGATCACATCTCCATCTTCCACTCTGTTGGACCCAAGGGCTTTCAGCTGGTTAGTGATCATGGTAAGTCTTGTGAAGATGGAATTGATGTCCTCTCCAGGTTGGTAATGGAAGTTGTCAAGTTCATGCTCCAGCACATCTTTCTTGGACCTCTTCAACGTGTCACTACCTTCATAGATAGCCTGAAGTGTGAACCATATATCTCTGGCTTCCTCAAAGGTGCAGACACGGTTGAAGTCATGCTCTTGCAGTCCCATATAGATAGCATTGGCAGCTCTAGCATTGTTCTTGATGCTGATCTTCTCTTGATCAGTAGGACTGCTCTCATCAACCACATCAAGACCTGTTGTGACAATCTTCCATACATCTGGGTCAAGTGCAGTAAGATGCATTTGCATCTTCCGCTTCCAAAAGGCATAATTAGTACCATCAAACATAGGAACTCTACCCTCATAGTTCGACATCCTTTAGACTCTGGCTGTTAGGCCAATTATGAGCAACGAGGCTCTGATACCACTTGAAAGGGATCTCAAGAGTCGACTAGAGGGGGGGTGAATAGGTCGGCTCTAGAAATTATAATGCCTAATGGGTTTCTCTTCAGGAGATAGGTCAATCCTAGAGAAAATATATGCAACTGATGCAGGTAACTGAGACTCAGAAAGATATATCAGATAAACACCAGATACTCAGATAGCAAACTCAGCTGATGTAGAACAAGTTATATTCAGAGCTAACTGAGTCTCAGGTGTGAGAGTCAGGTGAGTGCATCAGATGACGTGAACAGGAAAGGTACTAGCTTTAGCAGGAGCTAACTGAGTCTCAGGTGAGAAAACTCAGTTAGTGTGCAACAAATAAAGGTGCTCTAGTGATCTAAGCATGCATAGATATCAGAATGAGTAAGAGCAGATCACAAGATAGAAAGTAAAGCACACAATGATTTGTTTTACCGAAGTTCCTACTTCTTGCGAAGCAGTACGTCTCCGTTGAGGAAGCTGTTCTCACAGCCGGCACCAAATCGTGCTCTTTCCTCGAGTACCTTTCTTGTGTGGAATTCTTTTATCTTGCTGCTGCAAGACAGGCAGACCCGAATCGCCTTCACAGACTCTTGGTGGCAGCCACACAAGACTTGGCTTGCTCACCAACTCCAAGAGCACTCCCACTCTTGGAGGAACCAGTACCTCGAATGCTACACCTGAAGGACTAAGTAACTCACTCTCACGATGGATGCACGCAGGCAATGCTCACTTGGAGACCTAGAGCTCTTTCTTTCTCAACAGGTTGCTTTCGGGTTAGAGGCAAAAGGTTGGGTAAAGGTTCGAGGTTGAAAACCTCCCCAGGTTCCCTATTTATAGGGTCCCTGGCAGCTAGCCGTTACCCTCATGCCACGTCAGACAAAGAGCCACCAGACCTAACCTATCTGAGACTCAGCTAACATGAACCTCTGGTAACCTACTAGCCGCGGCTGAGCTACCCACCTGAGTCTCAGATGCCAAACTCAGGTGGACTCGGTTGCCTCAGGCAGCACCTGAGCACAACTCTGGCCGGCTCACTACAAGCCTAAAACTGATCAGAGAGCAATGGCCTCGCCACAGTCCCTGTCCAGCTCGCTCAGACCCTTGGCACTGGTTCCAAGCTTCTTCACCGAAGACGACTGCCCTTGTAGACGCACAGCGAACCCTTGGTCCTGATCCACCAGCTTCCTAGCTCCTCCAGGACTTATCAAGCTTGCATTCACGGCCCTTGAACTCCATCAAGCAACCATCACCTCGCTTGCCCTCGAGCACAGCCTCGGCTTCCTCGCAACTGTGCCTCAGGAACCTAGCTCAGCTGGTCCTTCTGACCTTCCTAGTTCCTTGCTCTTTTTAGGGCTCATCATCAACAGTTGTCTCACTTCAGCTTTCACCTGTCCATCTAATCCCTGTTCACACTCATTGCAAAACATTAGACACAGGTGAGGATTGCCAATAACCATCAAAACCAAACTCTGGGGCAAGATAGCCATCCTTCCAAGCTCCATGGGAGTGGATGCACTTTCACGCGGACTTGAGGTCGCATGTTCCCGTTGAACTTAGGGTTGTCTTAGTGAGGCCAGTTGTTAATGGCCATGATCTTCCTCTCCTGGGAGTATGCGATCCTTGTTTCTACAGTTTTGCTTGGACGGGCTTGGACTTTTTTGCTCGAGGGAGCGTCATGGTCATGTGACGATAGCTCGAGCTTAGTAGTGTTGTCATCTTCATCTCGCAGGTATTCCTACGATCTGTGGTACAAGTCCTTGGTGGTCCTTAGAGGGTTCCGATTGAGGGTCCGATTCACTTCTTTAAAAAGCAAACCTTGCATGCAGGCATCGATAACCATCGTGCTTAGGGCGTTGGTGATTTGGCTACAAACCTTGGAGAAGCACTTGAAGAAACTCCACAGGGACTCCACCTTTTTTTTCTTGAGGGTAAAGAGCTTGTTTGACAAGAGGGGCTGCATGAAGTTTCCGAAAATTTGCGATTAAGACTTCTTAGAGGCGTTCCCCCGATCTGATGGAGCTTTTCTTTTGGTTGTAGAACCAAGTTTGGGTCATCCCTATTAGCAAGAGGGGAAAAAACTTGCACATCTCCATGGGTCCTCCTCCGGCAGCACGAATGGCCATGGAATATACCTCCAAGAATTGTAGGGAGTTAGAGTCCCTGCTATATTGCTTCAGCATAGGCGACTTAAACTTCCGGGGGAAGACGGCTTCTTAGATCTTCCTTGACAAAGGATTGCAAGTTTGTCTGTGGCCTCTGTCGTACCAGTGCCGTTGCCGTTTGCTTCGGGTGTCGCTTTCCTCCCCGAAGGGCGAGCTCAGGGAATAGTCTTGGGACCTCCTCGACGAGCGGGAATAGTTGTGTTTAGTGCCTTCTAGAATTCATGGCCATTCTAGATTCTTCCGCCTGATCTTCTCGGTATGTGTGTGTGTGTATTGATTCGTGGCAACTTGGCGCTTGGCTTCCTCAGAGGCTGCTCCCGATTTGGTGGGGGTTGCTGATGCTCTGCCCATGGCCTTCATTATATGTGTTCTGAGCGTGACTTCCTTGGAGGGCAGTTCGCTCGGGTGGTCTTGGGTGTCTTGCGACGCGATCCCTGTGCAACAGATTTCTTATCGCCTCAGCACTTCAAGGAGTGGCGGCCTCATTGCTAGTGGTGCCATGCCTTGGGGTGCTCTGGCGTGGGTGGGCCCCTATAAAAGATTGAACCATAGAGTTCCGCTCACATTGACTGCATGTGTCGTGGGTGGTAAGTGTGGGAAGTAAGATGTGTTGAGGACCAGTGCTCTCATGTGTGTGAACTCAAATTCTCGCGATGCCGCATGATCCATCCTAATGACGTTAGATGGAAGCGTTTGAGATTGCGGGGCCAGCGGAATCACGACTTGGCTCTGGAGGCGCCTCCCGGCTGAAGTTTCTATGGTATTCGATTGAGGGACCTCAAGCAATGCTCGAGGAAGGAGCCACGTATGAGACTTGGCTAGCGATTTGGACCGTCGAATACTTCCTATTATCGCCTATAAAGCTCCATGTTTGAGACTTGGAGCTTTAGGTCTCCTTCATAAGATTTCTCATTTATGAAATAGATTTTACATACATGGAGAGCTTATATGCGTAAGAGGCTCATAACAAATGACCATGTGTATCCTTGAGAAGGAATGAGAGAGGAGTAGTTTAATTAAAGTGATCCATTATTGATTTATTAATTTGGTGTCGTGTGCCATGTAGACGCTATATAAAATGCTACGGACTGGCCAAGATTACTATATCCCAGCGATGAAAAACTATCGGCCAGTAGCTTAAGACATGAAGAGTGACGACGACAAAGATCTATATTTATTTATCAAAGCCATGTTACCTCCCATGTGACTACTCACAAATTGTGCTTATCTCTTTAAGTATTAACCTCACGCAGTCTGACCATGGATGAATTAAATTCTTTTGCAGAAAACCACCGCGACAAAGATCTGTATTTATTTTTCAAATACCACACGCACAAACAAAGAATCAAAGAAAAGAATGTGAACTGCAATAAAGCAAATAAATATAGGTCCATGTCATCAGCTGACCCACCCTTTGGTGGGCCCACACTGTCAGTGACACAAAAGCAGCACCTATATCCATCTGCAAACGCCACAGGCACGAATCACTCCAGCTCTACACGAAAGACTAGTCCACCACTCCATCCAACCAAGATCCCAAATCCACTCGAGGAAGCCATGGCCGGCGGCGACGTGGAGGCCACGACGACGCCGCTGCTGCCGCCGCCGGCGAGCGCGCCGGACGAGCCGTCCCCGCCGGCGGACCGACTCGGGGTCGGGTACCTCGTCTTCTTCACCCTGGGGGCCGGGTTCCTGCTCCCCTGGAACGCCTACATCACCGCCGTCGACTACTTCTCCTACCTCTACCCCGGCGCCCCCGTCGACCGCGTCTTCTCCGTCGCCTACATGCTCTCCTGCCTCCTCCCGCTGCTCCTCATCGTGCTCGTCTTCCCCAAGTCCAGCGCCCCGGCCCGTATCAACACGGGGCTCACCCTCTTCACGCTCGCGCTCCTCGTCGTGCCTGTCATGGACGCCGTCTACGTCAAGGGCACGCCGCGGCTCTACGGGGCCTTCGACGTCACCGTCGCCGCCACGGTCATGTGCGGCGTGGCCGACGCGCTCGTGCAGGGCGGGGTCATCGGCTTCGCGGGGGAGCTCCCCGAGCGGTACATGCAGGCTGTCGTCGCCGGAACCGCCGCCTCAGGTTCTCGTCCTTCCTTTCCCTTTGATTCCGTTTCTTGGTTTCTTGTTGGTCCAATTGAGTTTCCTAGTTCTTCAATTGTTCCCCTAAAATGCGTCCGTTCGGCACCGAATTGACATATCAAGCTCCTTAATTCTTGAATTGTTGCTTCAAAAGTTCTGTCATCTGATTTTGGTCAAAATGATCAATTGTCGGTTGCAATTCGTGAGGTGAGAAACTGGACCAGAATATATGATCTCGGGCCTATTAAATTGGAGCAGAAATTGCATAACGTTAGATGATTAGGTAGTTATTATTTGAGTAACAGTTGCTGCGTATATTCTTTATCTTTACTCTTATAAATTTTATCTTTACTCTTATAAATATGTCAATTGATGGCGGCGGTCTATCCACCTTGAGGTAGACTACTATTTAGACCCGATAGAAACGGTTAAGATGAGAGCGAGTGTAAATTGTTTAATATAGCATAAATAGTAGTATAATTTTTTTAAATATATAGTATATATTTTTAATCCGTAGCAACGCACAGGCACTGTGCTAGTATTGATTAATGTGACAAAATCGATGGGCGAAGGATATGGACAACTTGTAAACCTACAAGTGCTTGAGTAAAGAAACTGAAAATGCAGCTACTGTAAGAACCGATAAGCAATTCAAGATTCAGGAGGCACTGGTTGTGATTTAGTGCCCCCGGAACTTACCAGCACCTTACCAATCCACTTAGTTGATGCAATTTGTTTGTCCAAATGTAGGATGTTGTTGGATTTATTTGATGGATATATATGCTAATGCTAGATGCATTGTCTTCATGAATTGCATTCTGCAGGTGTACTTGTCTCAGCAATGAGGGTAATTACCAAAGCGAGCTACCCTCAAGACGCCCATGGGTTAAGGGCAAGCGCAATCCTGTACTTCATTGTCGGCATCGTGGTTATGGTCATCTGCATAGTATGCTACAATGTGGCGGACAGGCTTCCGGTTGTCGTGTACTACAAGAACATCAAGAGGAGGGCTCAGAAGGCAGAGGTGGGCGGCGGCATGGCAGGATCCGCCTGGAGGTCAACCTTGTGGAGCATTGTTGGGAGAGTGAAATGGTATGGGGTAGGAGTGGTTCTCATCTACGCAGTCACCCTATCCATATTCCCGGGATACATCACAGAGGACGTGCACTCTGAGGCACTCAAGGACTGGTACCCTATCATGCTCATCAGTGCCTACAATGTGTTTGATCTCGTCGGCAAGTGTCTGCCGGCTGTCTACCTTCTCCAGAATGCCAATCTTGCTGTTGCTGGATCGTTTGCAAGGCTCCTGTTTTACCCTCTCTTCTACGGTTGCTTGCACGGACCTAGCTTCTTCCGCACTGAGATCCCGGTCACCTTGCTGACATGCCTTCTTGGACTCACCAACGGGTACCTGACCTCTGTGCTCATGATCCTCGCGCCCAAGGCTGTGCCCATACACCACTCTGAGACCGCTGGAATAGTCATAGTGTTGTTCCTTGTGATTGGGCTGGTCATTGGTTCTTTCGTTGCTTGGTTTTGGGTCATTTGAATGGGGACCCTGTCATCCTGTGTATTCATGTCGTTGTACCATAGCACGACGTTCAAGCTAGCATTTGCTTGCTGTTGCTTCATTTGCCCACCAAAGGGCCCCAAGGATATGTAACTTATTTGTGTAACCCAAAATGTGTGTAATTTACATTTCGTGGAAGGATATCGACAGTTCATATTCGCTCCTCAGTCCTCAGCTCGTATGAGCTTTCCATCTTCTTTTCTTTCATTTATTTGCAACATCCTGTATGAGAATGTTTGTTCTTATGTTACCAGATTGTTCTGTTACGTGAAATGTGACCCATATCACAAATGTACGAGGCCTTCCCATGATAGTTTGGATGCCGCACTACTAGAGAAATCATTTGTACAGACGGTTCGGAACTCCCGTGCGGGACGGTTTTCCGAACCGTCTGTACGAAACAGTCTGTACAAATCAGGTTTGTATAGACGGTTTTTGAACCGTCTGTACTACTCGATTTGTACAGACAGTTCTAAACTAGAACCGTCTGTACAAATCGAGTAGTATAGATGGTTCTAGTTTGGAACCGTCTGTACTAGCACAGACGGTCCTAATTTGGAACCGTCTGTACTAATCGATTAGCACCCGTCTGTGATGTCGTGTTATAAAAATAAAAATATAACCCCTTACGCCATGTGCCCAATCTTTCAGCCGCGTCTCATCCCGCTGTCCGCGCAGTCCCATCCAACCGCTTGAATTAAATCGCACAATATGCTTCCAGCGGGTTTCGATCCCGCAACCTCGTGTTGTCCAGCAAGAGGAGTTGCTAGCTGATCTAGTCTGAGTATGCGATACATATGGGATGGCTTTCTTCTTAACTCATGCCTACGACTAAGCGGGACGCTTCTAGTACAGACGGTTCTAAATTTGAAACCGTCTGTACAAATAGCACAGACGGTTCCAAACTGAGAACTGTCTGTACTGTTCGATTTGTATAGACGGCTCCAATTTGGACCCGTCTGTGCTATTTGTACAGACGGTTTCAAATTGGAGCCGTCTGTGCTGTAGCTCCAAGTGCTTAGCACTTTGAGTCGAAATTCAACTCTAGTTTGAGAGGTTTTAGTAAAACAGTCATAACTTTCTCATACGAAGTCTGTTTTGGGTCCACGACCACTCAAATCGAAGCTAACGACGATGCGCATCTGAAAAAAATACACGTGTATACACCTGTACGCATCTAGACCCTCAAAATTTGGTTTCTAAGTAGGACTTTTTGGCTCCAGAAGTTTTTCCGTTACTTTTTTTGATCTTGCGGAGGGCATATCTCCTTCACCCGGACTCCGAATTGGGTGATTCTTGTTTCCCTAGTTAGCTTAAGTTGAGGACTTGCTTTCCACCTTGATCCCAGCTTCTGCCGAGCACTTTCATCCGGGCGCCGTTTTCAAAATCTTCGATTTTGGGCCGGGATTTCCACTAGTCGTTTCGTCGACTTTCTCTGAATTGGCTCAAAATTTCTAGAGACGTAGAGTTTGGCCTCCCGCTCACAGCTGTGAAAACCGTTTGACAATCGGAGCTGTCAAACTCCCTCCCCGACGCTGCCACTTTCCTGCCGCGGCAAGAAAATCTGCAGTTTTTGCTGCCGCGACAGCAGAGATCAACTAGCCTTGCTTCATCTATTTGTACAGATGGTTCCAAACTGGAACCGTCTGTACTGTTCGATTCGTACAGACTGTTCCAAGTTTAGAACCGTCTGTACTATTTACAGATTTGTACAGACTGTTCCAAACTTAGAACCGTCTGTACTGTTCGATTTGTACAGACGGTTCCAGTTTAGAACCGTCCGTATTGTTTACAGATTTGTACAGACAGTTCCAAACTTAGAACCGTCTGTACTGTTTGATTTGTACAGACGGTTTCAGTATGGACCCGTCTGTGCTATTTGTACAGACGGTTCCAAATTGGAACCGTCTGTACTGTAGCATCCCGCTTGTTGGGAACCGTTTGTACTCATTTTCTCAGACGGTTTTCATTTAGAACCGTCTGTGATACTATTTGTACAGACGGCTTCAAAAAACCGTCTGTACAGGGGCGTCCTGTTAAATGAATTCTGTAGTAGTGCCGCCGAATCCTCTAAAAGTTATTAACGATTCAAGTCGTATATAACAAGGGTAATTTACTTCGAAGGGTGTTATGCCGTGGAATTTAGCTAGTTAGTGGAGTATTTATTAATTTTAGTAACATGATGCGATTAATCTGAAATTTTGCTTTTTACTAACCGTTATGTCAGAAAATAGAAATAAATAAATGCTTTTGAAAAATCACTATAGCTTAAACAACCTTTTTGGAGATTTTGTCGTAAAAGGGAATAGCCGAGCTAACCCGCCTCCTTCAACGTTTAAGATAAAAACACAACCAGTCAACATGTACAAAAATGTTGCAAAAATATTCACTATATATTAAATGGGAGTTGGTGGTATTGGTGATGGTAGGTCACTCTCCCGTAGACCATTTGATCGTTCATCAATGAACATGATTTAGACGGTGGCAATTTTGTAATATCAGATTACATCCAACAACCAATCACAACTATAACCACCCGATCTTATCTATGCTCAATCTTATCTTAAATAACAACACTAACAAATATCTGTGAAAGATCAACTAGGCCTCCAGTTGGTTTTGATGGTTAATGGCAACTCAAACTGAAATCTAATATTTACAATGAGTGTAAGCAGGATTAATAGGTTCCAGGAAGAAGTGTCATCAAGGAAAGGATGACTATCCAAAAAGTACAAAGGTGGTTTCCAGGACAAGGGAATGGCTGTGCTAGGCAGCTGTGCCACAGTTGTGAGGAAGCTGGTACTGTGCAAGGAGTTGCAAGCAAGGTGATGATGGCTTGATGCGTCAAGAGCCGTGACTGCAGTTGGTGGCAGGTAAAGCCTAGATTTGCTAGTTTCTTTGAGTCCATAGGAAACACCCGTACTATCAAGAGGGATGAAGTAGTAATGATCTATGGAAGTTCTTTTGCTAAATGCTCAGGGTGTTGGGCAGTGGCACTGATGCTTTGAGGTCAGTGGCCCTGTATCAACAGTTTTGCACAAGTGTGAAACTGGCTTGTGCTAACACCTTGCAGTGCTAGCAGTAGAAAAACCATAGAGGTTAGAGTCACTGGTGTGACACAGCTGTGTCACAGGTGGTCTAGCGCTCTATGACTTAGGTACATCTCTGTACCAGGGGAGAGCTTGTAAATGCTAAGGGACCCGCACTGCGATAGTTTGTCTGCTGAGTCAGAAGACTGTCGGAGGTTCTCTCCTTATTAGGGATCAGAGTTAGTTGTGCGCTGAGGGCATGTAATGTGCCAAGATCGGGCTAAGTAGTTAGGGTACGTCAGTTAAGGGTTCACCTGTGTGTGCCTCCGATGACACAGGTGTCGATCTGCCTGAGCCGGTTATAGTTGTGCGTTGTGATTGGCTATGTGACCGGTGTCTGTCACCGGTGACTCACTCAATCCTACGTGGCAACAGTGTAACGGTCAGGTACCTGTGAACCCTATAAATAGGGGACCAGGGGAGATCTTTGATCTCAACCTTGCTCAAACTAGTGAATCATATTCGACCGTTGCAAGCCTCTCACCCTCTGAACAAAAGCCAAACTTCCTAAGAGTCAGTTCAAGAGAGTTAGAGCCTCTGAGCAAAGAGCATTGGTTCCTCCAAGAGTTGTTGCTGCTGAATCTGTTACTCTTGGAGTGTCTACTCCTAGACGGGCGTAGGAGTTGTTGGTATCACCCAAACTTGTATGGGCTAAACCAGTAGTCTGTGAAGGTGATCTGAAGTCTACCTGCTGCAAAGCTAAAGGACTTTCACAAGCAAAGCAAGAGGTCTGGTCACTCAGGTACTCGGAGAACAAGCACTATTTAGTGCTGGTGATCTCTTCGGAGTAGCCTCTCCAACGGAGATGTACTTCTCTGAAAAGAGTAGGGAACTTCGGTGAAAAACACCTTGTCTCTATGAGTACAGTTTATATTACCTTTTATTTACTCATTATATCTGCATGCTTGTGTGTTCTTAGATATACATCATTTATCTGTGATAGATCACTTTTCACCTGTGTTAGCGTAGCTGTGCCTCGGTTGCTGTACATCATATCTCTTACCTGTGTCAGCTACCTGTTACACAGCTATCTATCTTTTTTATCTGTCTTAAGTCATTAGCTTACCTATGTTACATACCTGTGTGACAGCTATGTGTTGATTTACATAACACATATTACCTGTACTGTTCACCTGTCACACAGCTGACTTAACCTTGCAATCTGCTAAGTCTTAATTTGATAACCTAAGTTAAAACGAAGTGAATTTAGTTAGCCTCCTATTCACCCCCCTCTAGTCGGCACCTTCGATCCTTTCAATCTGTTAGATGGAGAACATCACTAACAATAGCTGTGATTGATACATCTAACAAACACACAACTATTTATTATTGTTGTTATTTAAAATCAGGTGTACTAACAAACAGCTCGTGGGAATCATAGCAACTTTTAAGGAACATTTTGACATCCGCTCGATTTACCCCCTATCCGTTTTCTGGAAGGACAAAATCACATGTAGAATTTTTCTAAAAATCTAGAAATAATCAATACAAGCGGGTTGTGGGGTGAGGTATATACTTGTAAATTTTGGTTAAAAAAACATGACCATTTATGACCTATGCAAATTT
Source organism: Stipa capillata (assembly GCA_019208055.1). Classification (NCBI taxonomy): domain Eukaryota; kingdom Viridiplantae; phylum Streptophyta; class Magnoliopsida; order Poales; family Poaceae; genus Stipa; species Stipa capillata. The sequence continues at coordinate 253,365 of JAGXJF010001365.1, forward strand.
ATTATTATACAAATTTGTTTATTTTCACATGTTGCAAATCTATATGTCTATAAATAATAGATAAGATTGAAGACACCATAATTCTTAAATTAGAAAAAAGAGAAAATTCCGTAGATTCTCACGTTAATAAAAAAATAGAAGATCTTGCGTGTATATAACATGGGCCACATAACGGTGGAGATTGATATCACAACAGTGGTAAGAGTCCTTTATAAATAGGAGTTCTAAATTTGACGCACAAATCTCTCCTGCAGACCGTCCGATCACTCGTTAATGGTCAGGATTGAGGTGGCGGTATTTTTGTAATACGCATCCCTGTTTTTCTCAACTAACTCGCATAAATCTCTCTTCTCTAACTAACTCCTAACGTCCTCCGTTTTTCTCACAAATCTCTCTTCTCTAACTAACTCCTAATTTCCCCTATTTTTCTCGACTAATTCCTAGCGTCCTTTATTTTCTCAACTAACTCGTACAAATCTCTCTTCTCTATCTATTCTCTAACTAACTCCTAACTTCCCCCTTTTTTTCTCAACTAACTCGCACAAATCTCTCTTCTCTAACTAACTCCTAATGTCCCCGTTTTTCTGAACTAACTCACTCAAATCTCTCTTCTCTAATATCTTCTCTAACTAACTCCTAATCCAACACAACTTCAAAAAAAAACCCACCCCAATCCGTGCTCTCTCTCTCCTCTCGTCTCACCCGCCTTCCCTCCTAGCCGGGCTGCCCTAGCCACCGGCCAATGGAAGGAAGAGGAGCTCAGTCGAGGAAGGAGAAGAGAAGAGAAGGGAAGGAGGGTGAAAGGACCTCAGATACCGACTAGAGGGGGTGAATAGGAGGCTAACAAAAATTAGTTCTTTTATCTAGATTGTTTAGATTAAGCCTTATGCAGAAGCAAGGATTAGCTAGCTGTGTGACAGGTGAGTGACACATGTAAGTTGTGATGTGTAAATTAGCATGCAGCTGTCACACAGGTGCCTAGCACAGGTGGGCTAATGACTTAGCAAAATGATAAGCAATCAAAGTGTCTATGTAACAGGTAGCTGATACAGGTGTGAGATATGATCTATACCAACTGTGAGACAGCTAACAAGACACAGGTGTAAAGGTGATCTAAGCAGATAAACAGAATATCTATATGAGCATACAAGCAAACAGATGTAGCAAGAAGTAAGGAATAAAACAACAAGTACTCAGGAGACAGAGTGCTTTTCACTGAAGTTCCCAGCTCTTTGCAGAGTGGTATGTCTCCGTTGGAAAGGCTACTCCGAAGAGATTGCCAGTACTGAATCGTGCTTGTTCTCTGAGTACCTGATCTCAGGCCTCTTCCTTTGCTTGTGGAAGTCCTTTTGCTTGCAGCAGGTAGACTTCAATCACCCTCACAGACTACTGGTCCAGCTCACACAAGCTTGGTTGGTATCAGCAACTCCTACGTCCATCTAGGAGTAGACACTCTAAGAGTAATAGATTCAGCAGTAACAACTTTTGGAGGAACCAATGCTCTTTGCTCAAGAACTCTAACCCTTCTCGAACTGACACTTAGGAAACTTGGCTTTCGTACGGTGGAAAGAGGCTTTGCAATGGTCGAATGTGAGTTACTGATTAGCTCATTGGTTGAGATCGAAGACCTCCCCTGGTCCCCTATATATAGGGTTCACAGGCACTTGACCGTTATACTGTTGCCACGTAGGATTAAGTGAATCACTGGTATCAGCTACCGGTGACATAGCCAATCACTCCGCCCAACTATAACCGGCTCAAGCAGACCGATACCTGTGTCACCGATGGCACACACAGGTAAACCCTAAACTGACGCATCCGCACCGCTCAGCCCGGTCTTGGCACATGACATGCTCTCAGCGCACACACTCTCTGAAACCTATAAAGAGAGAACCTCCGACAGCCCTCCGACTCAGCAGACAAGCTATCGCAGCGCAGGTTCCTTAGTGTTTACAAGCTCTCCCCTGGTACAGAGATGTACTTGAGTCATAGAGCGTTAGACCACCTGTGACACCGCTGTGTCACACCGGTGACTCTAACCCTTAGGGTTTTCTACTGCTAGCACTGCAGAGTGCCAGCTCCAACCAGTTTCATACTAATGCAAAACTGCTGACACAGGGCCACTAACCTCAAAGCATTAGTGCCACTGTCCAACATCCTGAGCATTGAGCACCTAGAACCTCCACAGATCATCACTGCTTTATCCCTCTTAAAAGTACGGGCTTTTCCTATGGACTCAAGGAAACTAGCAAATCTAGACTTTACCTGTCCACCACTGTAGTCACGGCCCTTGACGCATCAAGCCACCATCACCTTGCTTGCAACTCCTTGCACAGCACCGGTTTTCTCACAGTTGTGGCACAGCTGCCTAGCATAGCCATTTCTTAGTCCTGGAAACCACCCTTATACCCTTTTTAGTGGTCATCCTTTCCTTGATGACCCTTCTTCCTAGAACCTACAAACCTGCTTACACTCACTGTAAACGTTAGATTCCAGTTTGAGTTGCCATTAACCATCAAAACCAACTTGGGGCCTAGATGCTCTTTCAGAGGGGATAAAGGAGGAGGAGAAGGAAGAAGAAGAAGAAGGGAGGAAGAAGTTGCCTCCCTTGCCACGTCGCCACCACCGTGCGCCGCCGCCCCGGCTGAGCCACCTCCCCTCGTAGCAAGCAGTTGGTGGTGATGGTGTGGTACATTCCCCTTTTTCTCAACTAATTCACACAGATCTCTCTTTTCTAACTAACTCTGAATCCAACTCAATTTTAGGAAAATAAAATAAAACACACCCCAACCTGTGTTCTCTCTCCTCTCACCTCACCTGCCTCCCCTCCTAGGCAGGTTGCCCTAGCCACTGACTAGGGGAGGAAGATGAACTTGGTTTGGGAAAGGAGAAGAGAAGGGGAGGGAAGGAGGGGAAGGAGGAGGAGGAGAATGAATAAGGAATAAGAAGAAGAAGGGAGCAAGAAGTTGCCGCCGCCCCTTGCTGCATTACCACTGCTCTGGCTAAGTCGCCTCCCCTCTTAGCCAGGCTGCCCTAGCCGCCGGCCAAGGGGAGGAAGAGGAGCTCGGTTTGGGGGAAGGAGGAAAGATGAATGAGAAGGAAGAGGAAGAAGAAGAAGGAGGAGGAGGAGGGATGAAGAAGGGGAATTTTTGGATTTTGGTCAAATTTTAGGGTTTTGCTGCAAAGGTAGTCTCTAATCGATCCATATATGAGAACTGATGGACGGAATTGGAAAAAATCGTGCCCCGTATTTGATCTAGGGTTTTAAAAATTAGAATAATGAGCTTAATTCAAAAATTGTGAACAAACTATGCCTAATTCCAAATTGACACAACTGGGAAGTTGTATGCTTAATCTTAAGCTTTCCAACGGCATCGGGTTTTCCCAAATCGGAATTGTGGTTCAAAAGTTACGGTCAAAAATGCTATTATTGTTGCTGTTTTTCGAGGGCTAAGATTCGTTGATTTTGATTAAGTGGTCTTAACGGTACAATTAAAAATCTAGGCTCAACAACAAAGTTGTTGGAATTTTTTCTAGATATTCTTAATGTATTCATTTACTTAATTTGGATATATAGAATTAAAAATAAAACAATAACAGGGAGATATCAGAAAAATAAGTGACCCAAATTTTGTTGAGAAGCTTGATTTACGGTTTTGTTGAGAAGCGTAGGTATAGCTGTAGCTCTACCAGCAATGGTGCATGGCCCTTGCGGCATGGAAGGAGGGTGAGATGAGAGAAGAGAGAGCACGGGTTGGGGTGGGTTTTATTATTTTCTTTTCCAAAATTGAGTTTGATTAGGAGATAAGTGAAATCGACGGTCTATATTGATTGGATTCTACAAAATTTGTTCAGACTCCGATTTGAACAAACTTATAATCTATTCTAATCGATTCGATGAGACGGACACAATCATGACCTCGAATCTTGCATTTAACGCATGGTTTAAAAAGCAAATTTATCTATTCATCCCGGATATTTGATCAACCTCGCTTTTTAATAACTCCGACCTTTCTTTAATTAATTTCGAAGTGTTACAGCTGGAGGCAATGAGAAACGTGGCAGAGATCTACCCAAGTCGGAGAATGCACGCACATAACGGTAGAGCGACGGGGATTGGATAAAGATGACCGTAGAGTGAAGAAACGACAAAGTTAGAGGCAAAGTTGAGGGGATGACAAAGAGAGTGGAAAGGAAAAACATAGGTGACCATTAGAGAGGGATGGAAGTGAGAGAAAGACGCTAGCAATTATTGCGAAAAAGAGTACCTGTGTCACTTTTAACACACATGTTCACAACATAGAGAGACTATTTTATCAACTTCTTTAGGTATCTCTCTTTTGTCCCGTTGCAACTCACGGGTACCTTACTAGTTCTATTAATGCGTGAGTGCACGTTCCTCCACAAATACGAAGTCGTTGGATGTCACTTGATGTAAGGCACACTCCACAGTTGGCAGGCCATGGACTAATTGTCTTCGTTCCTTCTTCTCGAGAGTTATCCCATAAGGCTGAAAGTGCATCTAGTGCCCCCAAGTAGGTTTTGATGATTAATGACAAACGATTAAGGGACTAATGGTTTACCGAGTATATACAGGTGTATAGTCCCCCAAGGTAATTGGTTTATCCAGTGGATGTCGACCCCTAAAAAGCTAATGATAAAGGAAGGCTTAGATCTAGAAGATTAGTGGTGATTTTCTAGTGTTTAACATGATCAAAAGATCATTTGAGTCTATAGGACAAGCCGCACTATTAAGAGGGGTAACATATCTAAGCTATAGGAAGAATCTTTATTTTTATTCAGTCAAATTCTCAAAAGACTTCGTTGAAAATCTCTTTTGAGACACAGACAGTGATTCTCGGTGATACCTGTTTTGAGAACCGGATGTACCGAGATTAGCCTCTGTTGCGAGGTTTGATGACTTAGTTGTCTCAAGCCTCGAAGAGCTTCCATTATGGCATGACCGGTCTCAAGCCCGGTGCTGCCAAGAATGGCCTCTGTGTCGGAGAGTTAGGAAACCCTGCCGCTTAGAGTTTGTCCTAGTTTCATGTTTCGGAAATGATTTGTCCGTTCTTGAAGACCGGTACTTCCGGGATATGCTTCTGTTATCTTAGGCTAAGTCCCATTTGATTTGTCTTCGGTTCTACCGACCTCGTTTCCAGTTTTACCGAGAATCTCTTCTGGACTTAGGTCTTTTTGTGAGTGCTGTGTTACCGAGTTGATTTCCGGTTTGACCGCGTCTCCTCTTATGAGAGAAGAACGTGTCATCAAATCTCGGTTTAACCGTTTGTCAAAGTCGGCACTACTGGGAATCACTTCTGAAAGTAACTCTGCGGAGTAGAATCAATCCCGGTATGACTGTGTTCCTTTCAGAACTACTGACTTTGAGTTGAAGACTTTCGCTGCGCATTTGAGTTCTTTAGAATATGACCATTGTTTTGAAACTCGGTGCTTCCGGGTTCGTGTTCTGATTGTTTCGAGAAAGAATCTTTTCCTCCAATGACTCTTTTCTGAGCTATGTCTATATATAGCCCCCGACCCCCTGTGGGCTCGGGAGGACACTCTGCGTAAAATACTCATTCTCTCACACTGTGTGTTCCCCTTTCCTCTTGCTCTTTGAGATCTACTTTGAGAGAGGAAATATTTGAGAGATCTGAGACTTGATTGAGCATTCAAGCAAGAGCTTCTTCGAGCCTAGTAATCTTGACTCATTACTCTTGGAGATTTGGCATCTCCTAGTCGGCTAGGCGTCATTGAGAGCTCCAATCTGTGAATTCACCTCCAACAAGTTTGTGAAGGTTCAAGGATCACCTTAAGATCCACCACGAGTGATTGAGCAAGCTCTAAGTGGACTTGGCTCAAGGAGAAGAAGGTGAAGTCTGTGTGACTTTGGAGCTAAGTGCTCAAGCCTCTCCAAACGAAGACGTAGAGTTGTTGCCAACAACTTGAACTTGGGGATAAATCTTGAGTCTTCTCTCTAGCTCTTTACTTAAGTGTTTATTCTTCATTTGAGTTAGATCTTGTTTGGTAGTTGTTGCTTCACCCTTAAATTGCTTCACTCTTGCATGCTAAATAACAAATTTAGGTAAAATTTGATAATCTCCTATTCACCCCCCCTCTAGTCGATAGACCTCGATCTTTCAATTGGTATCAGGGCAAGGTTTCCTCTTTGCTACTGATTTAGTTTAACTACCAAGGGATAAAGGTATGTCGACTTCCGGGAACTATAGAAGTTCTTCGCATAGACCTATCTTCGATGGTACTAACTATGCAGGTTGGAAGCACACGATGAGAATGCATCTTGAAATTATTGACTTCAAGATCTGGAGAGTTATCGAACAAGGAGTTGTTGTCCTAAATGAAGCTGAGCTGACTGAAAGCGACAAGAAGAACAAGCAACTGAATGCTCAAGCTTGTGATATCCTCTTTGGCGCTCTCAATGATGATGAGTTTGGAAGAATCAGCACGATCTGAAGCGCTAAGAAGATCTAGGACACACTTGAAGAAGTATATGAATGGACTGATTCAGTCACTTCAGAACCGATGTTCTTCGAAGTCAATTCAACCGGTTCAGGGGTTCAGTTCAAGAGTCAGTTCGAAGCATCTATTCAAGACTCACCACCATCACAAATGAGTTTCGAAGGCTCGGTGCCACAGACATCACCGACACTGTCATCGTCAAGAAGCTCCTCATGTCTCTTGACGAGAAGTATGACACGCTATGCACACTCATCCAAGAAAGGGCTGACTTCAAGTCGTTGACTCCATCTCAAGCTCTTGAAAGACTCAATGCTTATGAGATGATCATTGAATAAAAGAAAGAACTGCACTCCACAAGATCAGGCCCTCGAAGAAGCATTGCATTGAAGGCCAAGAAAGCAGTTTCCTCATCTGATGAAGAACAAGAAGAATCCAGCGATGAAGCTGATGACAGGGACTCTCTTGGGAAGGACATGGCCCTTTTGGTCAAAAGATTCAACAAGTTTCAAAAGGGCAGCAGATTTAAGAAGTATGAAGTGAGGAGAAAAGGAAGCTCTTCCTCAAGAGACCCCAAGAAGATAAGTTGCTACAAGTGTGGCAGGCCGGTCACTTCATCGCCAATTGCCCGCTCCTCAAGAAAGAGAAAAGAAGAGAAAAAGGTCACAAAGGAGACAAGGATGACAAGAAAGAGAAGTCATACAAGAAGGAGCATCACTCCAAGCCCAACCATTACAAGAAGAACAAGTACAAGGCTAAAACCTACCTCGGCAAGGAGTGGGATTCAAATGCTAGCGATTCTTCAAGCTCCGAAGCTTCTTCCTCGGACTCCGAAATTGGAATGGCGGGACTTGCTTGGGCTACACCGACAATGGCAAGGTCAATCTTCGACATGCCAAGTGACTACGAGTCTCCCACATGCCTTATAGCTAAGGGGTCCAAGGTAACTTCAAAATCTCCTACCTATGATGATAGTGATGATGAACTTATGAGTGATGAGCAAGAAAATATAAAGCCTAGTTAAAACTAGCTAAAACTCTTATGGAGCAAGAAATTGTTCTTGAGGATCAAGAAAGTTTGCTTGTCGATGAGATGGAGAAAAATAAGGAATTGACTCGTGAGTTGAATAAACTTAAGTCAAAACACCTTGATCTCACTAAGGCTCATGAATCACTAGTTGAGGATCACGAAAAGCTTGGTCTTGAGTTCCTCAATAAGAAGCTTGAGTCTCTAAAAGTGGTTCGTGATGAACTTAGGTTTGAAAATAATTCTCTTATCGCCAAGCAAATTAGTGAGAATCAAGAAGGTTTCAATCCTCCTTGCTTAAAATGTATTGCATCATCCAATGACATGCCACCATCTACATCATCTAGCAATGTACATTCAGATTCTTCATCTTCAAATGCTATTATGGTCTCTTGTTCTCCTAACACTCCATCTATAGAGACCATAGCCATTATGAATGAGAATGCTAAGATGAAGACCCTCCTTGAAGTTGGTTTCTTCAAGTGCTGCAAAGAAAGTGACTTTCTAAGAGAGCTTCTTAGCAAGCAATTGATGAACTCGAAGAAAGAAGGGTTAGGCTTCATCCCAAGCTACAACTCCGATGGAACCAAATGGAGACCCGAACAATATCCCAAGACCAAGTGGGTCCTTGGAAGAGGGAAGAATATCGAACTCACTCACTATAATAGTGTCATACCCCGATTTTCCAAAACCCAAAAATTAGGGCTAACAAAAACTTTTTCGCTATTAATGTTAGTCAAATATACCTAACTAAAACTTTAATTCAATCATGATACCAAAACACAAAAAACCCTTGCTCCTATTTTTTTCTTCTTCTCGATCTCCGTTTTGTCGAAACCCTAATTCTCCTAACTACGCCCGACAACACCGGGCAACCCCGTTCAACACCTCGTCTCCATACATGGTACCCGCTATTGCAATTCCGCCACGAACACGCCTTCAGCACCCTTTCCCCTTCTTTACCTAGTAGGTGCAATATATACCAGCATCTGCAGCTAGTACCCACATGGTACTTCTGTGAAACGAAAGCGTATATATGTCTTGAATCTTCTCCGATTGACGTGATCTTCCACCCTCTACCTTGCCATGTCCTATCAAGCGTGTATGCACATATATACTACTTTTGTATATATGCACATACGCAAAACCCTAACCCCTTTTCCTGAGCTACGGGACAAAACCCTAACGCACCATTGACACTACCACAATTCTATGCATATATACAATCCTACCGGCAATACTTTCCCAAGTCCTAACCCCCATGACTTCCTATCATTATCCTAGCCCCGTTGCCACCACATATACGCTGGAATTCCTGAGCGTATGTGGGCACATACACTCTGAGTTTTAGCTCGCTTCTTCCGAGCCGGTGTAAACCCCAACACCCTAGCTATCGTATGGCTGCCCGTGTATGTATGTATATACTTATGGTTACCCACACCTATACTCTTCGATCGTTCCGGTGCGTCCAGATGCCTGACTATGGTTATTCTTCGACGCATGTGATAATCCTAAGGATAATAATTCCTAGCCCCTTTCTAAGCAAAACCTATACCTTAATCCTATTCTACCGATCCAGGTTGGTTGAGTTCTAGCTATTCAAAGTATTCTAGGATTTCCAAACTCCTTATGAAACATCAACTGACCTTGTATGATCCATTTCTTTTGCTATAAAGCTAAAACCTTCTATTCAATACCTACCACGAAAGTCCAATCAAGTGCTGAGTAAATGGAGCAGTATATTAATCTGCTGACCTTCTTTCTTGTTTGCTAACTACACATGAAATCTACCAACCAACAACTTCTTGTCTCATTTCCTCATGGACCCGGGGCCTAGCTGGCAGCCCTTCCCAATTTTCCTTCTATTCCTCCTTCTTCATCACTCCCTCTGCTGCTCACTATTGAACACTGCTCCCTCTTGGACACGGCAGCACAACCAGCGAAAAAACGGTGCCTAACTCCACTATCCAACACGAGCTGTCTACTCCATCGCTTGCACCAGGCCACTTCATCATCCTGGCCTAGAATCAATGCCTAGTTCAACTGGATTCCCGCCGTGGCCACCGTCGACACGCACCCCAGCCATGTGCACACTGCCCCCTGCCTTATCTCCTCTCCTTTTCCTTCTACCTCAACCGAGATTCATCTTCTTCCCTGTTCCTCTCTACCCCCTTCCCCATTAACACCCTCCCTCTCCAAGCACCCTCCAACTCCGGCCATGAGCACCGCTCCGATCTCGCCCGCCCCGCTCGGCCGTCCGAGTCGCTCAGACTCAACCTTGGCGCCGCCGCCAAGCCCCGTTCTCGAGCCAAGACCGCCAGTAAGCGGCATCGAGCCCGCCGACTGCCGACCTCCCCTCACCTTTTCTTTTCCAAGGATTTAAAATATGACCTTGCTAATCCTGCGCGCTAAGCAAACCATTAAGCCTAATCAGCATGTAGTTAGCGGTTTAACCGCAAAGACCTAACCAACGACCGGTTAACAGGAGGCGTAAACTTGTTTTCTGTTTTCTCTGTAGGGAAATGCAGTTCATTCCCTAACGTTGTTGGTTGTGCCCCTATCCTGGAAAACGCATTTCCCCTGCACTCTCCCCGTATCCGTTTCTTGACCTCAACATCAAAGCGTACTCCTCAGACTACGCTGTCTACGCCATTCCCTTCCTCGCCAGAGTTTCCTTTGTCCCCAAATCTGTTCCAGACAAAAAATTGGAAGCTCGTTGTAGTCCTAGTTTGATCGATTCTTTTTCTGATGCTCCCATAAAATTTCAACCTATTCTTCAGCACAATGCGCAGAAATTTCTTTAAGAAAAATTACTCAGTTTGGACACCCCTCAAATATAGGAATCGCATGTGCATTTTCCCCAAGATAGCTCCAAATAAAACATTTCTTTTTCCAACATCTTCTAAAGTAAAACCTAGTACATTCATCCAGTAGCGCTCTGAGACTTGAAAATTTAATCAAAGTAATAGAAATAAGGTTATGCCCTCTCTAATAAACTTCAAAACCTCTATTTATTTAGTCAAGGTACACCCATACACGCAATCCTTTCCAGAGAACATGTAAGACAGAGGTACCAAATTTTCTTGTATTGTAACTTTGTTACTATAGCTCCAACCTGGTTAGTTTCCTACCCTAGCTTAATATGTAGTAAAATGTATCTAGCGAGCTTTTGGATGCCAAATTACCTTTATGAGAATATAAAAGAATATGAAGATATGAATTGTGCATACCTTTAATACCAATATGCACATGCCTATACATGCATACCCAAGGCTATTCATCCAAACTTTGAAAGAACCTAAAGCCCACACTTCTGACCCTCTTAAGCTTCTTAAAATTAATGGCTAACCAGACGTTTTGATTTCATGTGTTGATGCTTCTGTTGTTACCTTCGATGTTCTCGGCTCTGCCTCGCTCTGTTTCTTATTCAGTACTTTTTCGACGTGTAGTTCTGACGTTGCGAGGCCTTGCGCGAAGGATTCCGAGCAATCGTCATATCGAATTCGAGCTCGAGACCCAGCCAATATCGCCAGGCAAGCATTCCCACTTTGATCATGTTGAATCCTATATATTCGAAATGTAATTATCTTGTTTGCCAAACATGCATGCTATGTGGATATCAATGGTATTTTATGTAGACCAAGTTATACACTATAGATGCATAAGACTTAGGTCCGAATATCTGATCCTTGTAACCTTAGAAATATTAGTCGATGGTTCCACGACCGACAAAAGTATTAGGGCTATAGGCCTTAGCCATGCTTAGACTCGCTTTAGTTTAAAACCAAATATTTGATCGGTGTTCTCCAAAACCCTGGGACATGGGAAATAAAACCCTCGGATACCATGTGTTATCTGAGGTGGCCTTTGAAAGAAAGGTTTGTCAAAACCCAACCGAAACTGGAGATGATTTTGATTTGGGTGAGAATGCTAAGGGCAGCCTGGGGCTGTAGAGTATCTGATGGTGGCAGGTTCGTCCGGGACGAACATGGGTCGAGGAATGGAGTCTTGCTCGAATCAGTTAAGGACCGAGCCTAAATGCCGCTAAACCAGTTTCCTCACCATACGTCCACATGTCCTATATGGGAAAGGACTTGGCTTGGTACCCCGGCAAGTATTAGGGTATGGACCCGTGGGAAGTAGGAAGCATGTGCTAGGTGTTTAAAGTCCTAGAGATCCACCACCGCTGGGCGGTTGGGGTGGATGCGACACAAAGGTAGGGAGTCCCATTTTTGGTCCGGGACGTAAAAGTTGGGTTACCACCTAGCGGGTCCAGTTTTAGTATGGAAGCGAGCGAAGGCCTCGTTGTAACAGCCCTGCCGATACACCTCGTGAAGTGTATCCGTATGCGCACGGCAACAAGGGTGACTTACATCTTGTGAGTAAAGCCGTACAACCTCTATAGAGTGTTAAAAACTATTCGAATAGCCGCGTCCTCGGTTATGGACATGAACTGGCAAGGCCACACATTGGTTAGACTGAGTTTTGTTTGCGAAAGCTGGGGAAAGGGATTAAGGACGTGGGCCATGACGTGTCCACAGAGTGCAATTTATGCTACACAGCTGGTAGCAAGGAATTGCAGGAGAAGAAGGCTAGCCGTACTATCCGGGATAGTACGGGCTAAGCATTGAGTTAAGCAGAGGCTAGCCGTGCTATCCGGGATAGCACGGGCTGAGCACTGCGTTGAGGAGGCCAGCTGTACTATCCGGGATAGTACGAGCTGAGCAATGAAATGAGGAGGCCAGTCATACTGCCCGGGGTAGTATGGACTGAGCTAACTCGAGAGATACAAGGAGGTAGCTGGGTCTACCTCAAGAGAATTTTTATTGTTTTGAATTGCTCTGATTTACAAAACTGCTTTGGAATCTACTATTCTCGTAATTAAATTGAAAACTTACATTTCCACACAACAAGCAACCTAGGATAGAGCTATTCCTTGAATTACACCTTGCATGAAATACTGCTATATAATTCTCCTGTGGGAATAGCTTGCAAGTACATTCAACGTACTCACCTGGCTTGTTGATTTGGCCAGACGAAGAGACATCAACTCCGAAGATATGTTTATGAATGCGAAAGCTAGGGCGTAACCCCAGTCAGTTGCCTGTCGGGTATGGCATATTGATGGGCTCCCTCACCGCTTGTTTTTCCGCTGCAAGTGTTTAGCCATTGGGCTATAGGTATCAGACAATCGACCTTGACGGTCTATTTATTTATTTACGTATGTATGACAATGATATACAAGTTTAACTTGTGTGTACCGGCTACTGATCCAGGGACCGGTATAGTAATCACAAGGGAGTATCCGGTCTTAAAACCGGGTACACCACAAATGGTTACGCTCG
>JAGXJF010001366.1:0-19602 GCA_019208055.1 Stipa capillata
CGGTCGCTTGCCACTTCGCGGGCGGCGGTGCTTGCGTCCTCGGCTTCGGCGCTTGGGGCCGCGGCGGCGGAGACGGTGGCGGCGGAGCTTGCCCCTTGCCCTTCGGGTCGGCGGGGTCATGGACGGCGACCGAGGGCGCTCGGTGCCCTAGCCGCGCGCGTCGCTTCTGCCTCCTCCTCGTCCGAGAAGATTCTGATAGACCCGGCCGGCCTGGCCGGCCTGCGCCCGCCATCCGCCGGCGGGCTCACGATGCCCTTCTCGTTGCATATCGGCATCATGTCCAGGATGTACTGCCGCTCCGCGTCGACGCAGAGCGGCAAGTCCGGCCGCGACAGCTCGGCGTGGGAGACGTCCGACACCCCGAGCAGTATCCTCAGGCTGGTAGCCATCTCCTCCTCGCCCAGGTTACTGTCGGCACCGACCCTCGTCCGACCGTAGTCCAGATCACCGGTGTACATCCACGCCGGTCGCTCGTGGTCCCGCAGCGGCGCCAGCCGGCGGCGCAGGAAGTCACCGACGATCATGGTGGCGTCCAGACCCAGCTCCCGGAGCTAGGGAGATGCGGTGCACCATCACCCAGAGGTTCTTGTCGTCGTCGTCGAGGTACTCCCACGACTTGCTGTGCTCCGCCGGCGCCTCGGGAAGAAGGAGCGACTCCGCCGGGTCGGTGTTGACGTAACACCAGCTCTGGCGCCAGTCGTCCCATTTGTTCCGCAGATCTTGCGGAATGTAGGGGTTGGCGGCCTTCGATCAGAGCTGGAAGTTCGCGCTGCCGCTGACCTCCGCCCGGGCCGAGCCCCGGGTCCTCCCGACCGTGCGGAGGACGAAGTAGTGCCTGAAGAGGGCCACCGACGGCATCACCCCCACGAACATCTCGCAGAGGTGGGCGAAGATCGCCAGCACCACCACGGAGTTAGGGGTGAGATGCAGCAGGTGGATCCCGTACGACTCCAGGATCGCCATGAAGAATGGCGAGAAAGGCGGAAGGAGCCCGGCGGCGAGGAAGCTGATGAAGATCACCGTCTCATCCGCCCGCGGCTCCAGCGGATACGTCGCCGCCCGGACCGTCGTCGGGTCTGGCCGGCCCTCAGGTACCACCAGCAGCCGAACCTTGTCCATCGCCTCCCTGTTGATGAGGCGGGACTTGGGGATCACGGCTTCCGGCTCCGGGGAGGTGCGAGCGGTGCCTGCGGCGGGTCATGGTGGCGGCGATGTGGTGGCGAGAGAAAGTTTCCCGAAGGTAAAGAAGGTGGCGGCGAGAGGAAGAAGATGAAGCAAGCGCAAAAGCTTTGGAAACGAAGTGTTTGCGCAGGAGTCGGAAGTTTGAAAAGGTGTGGGGTTGTTTTTCTTTTAAAGAAAAAGGCTTCCTCATCAACCGCCCGCGCGCAGCGTTTTTCGTGCAATCGGGGATTGTCAGTTCGCTGCCGTTGGCAGTGAGGCGACGGCCCGCGCGAAACCCGGAGGACGTGTAATCATGGCCTGCGAATTTACTGCCATATGGCAGTAAAGATTCGGCCGCACGAAACCCGGGGCACGCAACCGCCAGCGCGCGGCGCGAAGAGTCGCGTGCCTTACCCCGCGCGCATTAAAAGCGCCCCTCCGCAGGGCTCATGAAGATGGGCCGGCATCCCCGCTTGGCCCAAGAAGAGAAGGCCTTATCCCTAGTCGCGGCCCATCGAGCCATCTCTGGGGAGACAAGGCCGGGGGCTACTATCGGCGGAATGGGGTCCAGGGTCCCCCAAACCATCGGCGGAGGCCAACCAGATACCGCGAAGCGTGCCACGTGGCGGTCGGGTCGGGGTGGCCCCCGCCCCGGCAACCAAGTGGGTCCGGCGTTCAAGTCCGGGCCCTCGGGGTCTTTCCTCGTGCGCCGCGCCCGTGGGCCACCATCTGAAAGGGCCTTGGGCTCCCGAGAGCCCAAGGCCCAAGAATCGAGGGAGCGCCCGGGGCCCTTCCCCGAGTGCCCGGCGTTCCTAGGTGCGTGGGCCCCAGTGGAGCGCTCGGGGCGTCCCCCCCCCGAACGCTCCCCTCGGAGCTCCGCCCATGGGGGTCCCGAGTGATCCCCCAGCAAGCGCTCCCCGAGCGCTCGGGGCCGCTCGGGGGCACCCTGGGACAGCTGGCACCCCTCGCGTCGAGGGTGCCGCTCGGTGACGTAGGGCTCGGGGTCGTCGGGTCTCCCTGTGGGGCCCACTTCCAGCCTCGTCATCAAGTGGATAGCTTCTCCCGCAAGCCTCTGCTCTGGCAGGGGCATTTAATGCATGTCATTTCGATGAGGAATCCTAAGCCCTATGAGGGCATGATGTTGGTCAGACCGGGCCCCACCCGCGCAGGCGATAGGTTCCTCCGCCTATCACCTTTTGCATAATGATGGGCCCGTCTGACAGCTTTGTTGACTGACCGGGCGCGCTGCACCGCCCGCCCCAGTCACTGTCACGCTTTTTGCCCCCTTGGGTCGCGTCACCACGCGCCCCGGTGCGCGGGCTTGGACGCTGACCCCTGGGGCCCGGCGATGGATGCTTCACCCGTTTTGTCAGAAGGAGCCCGGTAAGTCTCCGTTGGCGGGACCCACCGGGAATAAAAGGTGTCAGATCCCCTGTTTGGAAGCATGGCGAGAGTGCGCCCAGCGCGGAAGTCGGTTCCGTGCATTAATTGAAGGGCGTGGGTCGCCCTGTTGCGCCCACGTCACCAATAGGACCCGCATGGCCGCTGTGGAAACCCCCCAAGTATATAAGGGGAGGCCCAAGGACATGCAAGGGGGTTAGATCTTTTGGTTCGGATTTCGTAGAGAGCATTGTACTGGCTCAATCTTCTCTGGCTCTTTGAAGCCTTGAACACCCTCTGCTAGCTTGAAGAACAGCCAGCCTTTGTAAAAAAGAACACCTCTGTAACCTCCATAGAATCAACACAAACACCACAAAGAGCAGGACGTAGGGTATTATACCTCCGGGTGGCCTGAACCTGGATATATCCCTGTGTCTTCTGCGTCAAATAGACGTCTCCCGCGATCCGTCACCGGCTCATAAGAAGAACTCTATATCGCCCCCGGCCGAATCCCAAAGGGGGTCCAACCGGACCACCGCTAGAGGCGTCTACACGCCGACACTCCCCGAGATTTCATGGCAAAAATTTGAATAAGAGATGAGGTTTTAGTTCTAGGAACCAGGGTAGATAGGAGATGCTCTACAAATTTTATGAAGTTAAAAATAGTGAAGAACAAGCTATATTCAAAATGGGGCTGAAATTACTTTTTGAATTGTTTAAAATTTTTGAAAAGGACATGGATGGCCAAGAATATATTGGAGTTATATATATTGGAGGACATCTCCCCAAAAATTTTAGGAATTTTATGAGGTCTAAAACTTAGGATTTCATCCAAATTCCAAAGACAGCCCAAACTGAGATTTGAAATATTTTGAACTGAAGGTCAACATTTTATTTCATAATATGTCTAGGATATATGTTAAGAGTTTTGGGAAATTTTTTGGGATCTTTCTAATATATATATATATATTTAGGGCATTAGCCTAGATTCAAAACCGGCTCAATTGCAAATTTAAATTTATTTGTTTTTACTGGATTTCAAAATATTATTTTATACATTTATTAGGAGTGACGCCAGAAGGCTTGAGAAATTTTAGGAAAATTTTTGGAGGTCAAGAGCCCAAATGAAATAATGAATTAGGGTTTCAGCCCTAGATTCAATGTTGCAAAAGAAATTTTGGAAATAGACTTAGGGGTGGGATTTTTTTATAAATGGAAATAAAATTTAGTTAAAACTTTGAAATATCATGTGACATCCTGATTAATAGGATTGATAGACTACTCATATCAATAAGGTGCACTTTCTTTTCCGGAAGCTCATCTCCAAAGAACCTTTGGGTTAAGTGTGCTTGGCTTGGAGCAATTTGGGGATGGGAGACCGACCGGGAAGTTCTTCCCGGGTGCGCATGAGTGAGCACAAAGTGCGCAGGAAAGACTAGTGTTAGTTTGTGGGGCCAGTCTAGATCCCAGGTGATAGCCAGGCGTAACGACCGCCGGTCCGGGTGTGAGGCCGGGGTGTTACAGAATGGTATCAGAGCCGACCCTCGCGGTTACACGGGCGTGTGCGGGTCAGGGGTGCGGACATGTGGCGCATGGCGCGTGTGGCGTGTACCAAGAGGGAACGTTCCTGCTAGGCCAACGAGGACGTCAAATCCTTTAAGGGGGGTGTATGTGACATCCTGGTTAATAGGATTGATAGACTACTCATATCAACAAGGTGCATCTTCTTTTTCAGAAGCTCATCTCCAAAGAACCTCTGGGTTAAGCGTGCTTGACTTGGAGTAATTTGGAGATGGGTGACCGACCGGAAAGTTCTTCCCGGGTGCGCATGAGTGAACACAAAGTGCGCAGGAAAGACTAGTGTTGGTTTGTGGGGCCAGTCTGGATACCAGGTGATAGCCAGGCGTAACGACCGCCGGTCCGGGTGTGGGGCCGGGGTGTTACATATCACATGCCCCACATTTTGGAAATTCATTTGATAGAAGAAAGGAGCATGTGCAGAGGATTTTCTAAATTAAGTTTATTTCGAATTTGTATTTCAAAATGGAGATAACCCAAAATAAATATTTAAGATCTTAAAAGATTTTAGACAGCTAGGGTTATATGGAAACTCATATTTTCACATTTTAGAAATACTTTAACAAAATGTTTGTTTTTGGAACAATGCATATATGTAAAATAGGCAGGGAAAACAGATAGTGCTGAGGGGTTAGGGTCTCAGCAAATCAGTGTTTTTGAAGATAAGGGAGATGGAGGTGGAATGGATGACTGTATGCTCAATGGATCATACATGTGCCGAGAGAAAAAGCTCGCTGGTGACATTAGAGAGATAACAAGAATTGGACCCATAGGAGAGAGAAAAGGTGACAGGGTCTAGATAAATATAGAGGTAGATATTCACAGGCATCGAGGGATTCATGGTTATGTGTATGGACATGCAGAGAGATGCATAGAGAGAGAACAGTGCAGATGTAGGTACGGATATAGACAGATATATATAGCTATATACATATAGATGGATAGAAGTAGATATAGGTACATTGATAGATAGCTATATATATGGACATAAAGGAGGAGATGGATAGATAACAAACAACTGGATAGATAGCTAGGTAGATGGGTAGATATATGGCTTGCTAGATGACTAGCTAGGCAGGAGGAGGAAAGTTAATTGCATCACAAGATGCCAGGTCAGATAGAGAGGGACAAATAGATAAATGTTAGATGCTCAGGCATACAGATACACCGATACATGGAAGGATCATGGAGGGAAGGGTTAGGAGCTAAAGCAGCAAGGGTTGATGGGAATGTAGGAAAACCCGATCACCGTTACTCGAGGTAATGATGTTATAAGTGAGAGAAAAGATAAAAATTTTAGTTGGTTCCATTTTCACGGTTTCACATATAGCGTGACTTGCGGACAGGGTTTTACTAAGTTCCAGATAAAGCGAAGCTGTAAGCAAAATTTTCTTGTAAACCTTAACTTCCAGGTTATTAGAAAACAGGGTGTGACAACCGGCCCATTAGGGCCTGTAGTTTTAGATATATAAGAAGCAAACCGTAAGCTATCTCAGACTTCACTTTCTCCACCCCAACTTCCCACCCTCTGCGCCACCCACAGTACCCTCTCCTCCATTCACTTTCTCCTTCTTCTCCACAGATCCCATCCCTTCCTATGCCCCCTCATGGTTGGTTAGGGGGCCGCCGCCGTCCCATCTGGTGAGGAGGCTGCCGCCTTCCCATGGTTGGTGAACGACATGTAGGATGGACCGAGGTGGCCACCGTGAACCACCCCCACCTTCCCTGAGATGGCTTCATCGTCGATGTCACCGCTGCAACAACCGGCGATTGTGGTGGTTTTCACGGTCAACAGCGAGCGTGTTGAGCTCTGCAACACTGTCACCCTCTCTCACTCCAGATCTGCTCACCGGCCAGGAGGAGGAGGGTTGGAGCTCGACAATGGCTTGGTGACCGTGGCCATAGAGGCACTGATGGTGGCACGGTGCGCCTCCTCCCTGAGCTTCAAAGGCTGAGGCACCACCGCCGTCATCCTCTCCCCCATATTTGAGAGAGGGAGCCGTGCCGAATCTGGCCTCCTAGGCCACCGCAACCACCAGATATGTTCATGCGTGGGTGACACGAAGGGGATGACCCGCTACCTCCTCCAGATCCAGGGCTCGCTAGCAGCACCCTGGCCGGTGTCCTCTCCTCCAGATTTGAGAGAAGGAGCAGGACCGGTGACGAGACAGAAGGGAGTGTTCCCGGAGACACCGTGGCCGGTCCTCACCGGTGTTGTTTTTTTTTAACCAAAAAACCAGATCCCAAACGGTTCTATAAAAGAACTGTCCTTGACCGTCCTCTATTTCGGATAGCTTAAAAACTACCTCGGGTAAGATATTGATTCCCAACATATAATCCAAAATGGTTCAAAAATACATCTACGACAATGTGATATATGTTTAAACCAGCTAGAATAGAGTGCCATGGCCAGAAGCTATATATGCCGGCTGAGCTCCACTGTTGGGAATGCAGATCATCGGCTCCACCATTAGAACTAAGGTTCTTGACATCAGCCATCTGGTAGCTAAATTAATGGCTAAGTACACACTATACATTGAGTAGATAGATTTCTTGTGTACAACGCGCTAGGGCTTTGATAGGCCCACAGCAGTGACAACGCACGTAGGTAGAGCCATAGAGGTCGGCCAAGAACTATAAGGGGATTTATTCACAGATTATATGAGTTTTGGTTGGATATCAATGATAAGGCCTCTGTACGTATGTATCCTCTTATTTTGAGATCAAGGATTCTATTTCCATTAGACATGCATGAAAACATAATCTAAGGAATCAATGGATCGAAAATCTAATTGCAATATGTTCATGTTTTAGTCTTACACAACGACGCAACGGCGGTTATTTAACTTGTCATAGATGCGATCCTAGACAATGTATTTTAAGCACCCCATTTGGCTATAAGGATCAACCAGGGTGCAACGGGGGACCAAACGACTCGCTTTCGTGTTGTGAACATCACTTAGACGCGACATCATGTTCAACTCATGCTCAGCCCGTGTAGAGTCTGTGCTGGCGTCACAGTTCGCATGCCACTCGGAATGGGACTGCCTTCACTATTGTGTGTGTGAAACCCTAATATCATCCCCCGACAAGAAGTATAAACCCTAACACTTTCTTCTCAACAAAAGGCTCAAACCCTAAAACCTAGACATGGTCTCATACCCTCTAAACCAGCCTACTTTACACCCCAAGGGTCCACATGGCAGAGGCCCACAACTCGAAACCCTAACGCATACCCCTTCTTCACTATTTCTTTCAATTGAGCAAAACCCTAGTATTGTGATTTTATGTGTTTTCCTTGCCTCAGAAATTTGAAAAAATTCTCTAAAATATATGAGCCCTATGTGCACCTAAATATAAAATTTAAATGATGATGTCCAGTACAAAGTTTAAAAAAAATTAAAATACAAATTTGGGCTGATTTTGCATTTGAACTACAACACCTAGAAATAGACATCAAAAAATTTTCCAAAAATTCCACAACATAGAGTATGCACCCAGGAACTCAATTATGCAAAGACCTCATCATCTCCGGTGCAACTTTTCTGGGTGTCTTCAATAGGAAGGACCTGCCAATTTGAAACTATCTTTGCTTTGACCCATCTAAAAGTTGTGCAAAGTCATGGAAATGTCTTACTAACTTCTCTAGCATGTCAAGGACCTGACCATGCCAGAACTCCAACCAGACAATGCTCCTTTTGCCCTCTGCCGCCCTAAACCCTAGCAATGCCAGGATCGGCATGCCCCTTTTCCCTCACTTTCTCTCCGCACTTTAAACATCCAGTCGACGTTGTGACCTTGGCCTGACCCCTAGCTCCTCTATGATATGGGTGTGCATTTCTTGGACATGGCAAACACGCCAGGACATGACCATGCTGGCATGCACGAGTGCTGGATGTGCACTGGACGCGCCCCGAGCGCGCACAGCGTGTGCACGGGTGATATCTCCATGTCTTGGCTGCTTCGGTGCAGTAGCACCATGTCAGAACCAGCCGGGGACCTCTTCTCCTTCCCTCCATCTCGTGCCACCTTGCCATTTTGATTAGAGGCTCTCCTCTCACCGTCCTTATCCCTTCCCGCGGCCGGCTCCAACAGCAACCGTGCTCGCAGCCTATAATGGAGCACCTGAGCACCCCTAAGCATCCCACCATCCTTCAATCTCCCTCTCCTAGTTGTAGCCTTCTCCAATTCTCACTAGAGCATCTTCTTCCTCTCCTCGGCAAGTCCCTCCGCCACCTTGGTCTTGCATCAATCCGAGCCACATCGAGCTCTCCAACCCAGTTCACCAACACCACGCTCTTTCCCGTCCTCTCCTGATCCTCCTTCACTTTCTAATTTCCCGAGAAGTCCACAGAGTCAAAAGAACCCAAACGTCACCGGCGATTGCTCACTGAAACCCTCGCTAGCCTCCCCCTAAGCGGCGGCCCGGTCCTCATTCGACTGTTAGGTGGGCCCGCTGCCCTTTTCTTTAGACGCTGAAGCGGTAAGCGACGTGGGCTGTTGCCAAGTGGGCTCTTGGCCTCCTACCAAGCTCAACGTCAGATTAAGTGAAGGCATCCCCCTCCTTTCATCTCTGACCACACCTCCTAAGCTAGGAGCCCGGTTCGGTCTATCCAGAACCGTTTTTGGTTTTGGTCCAACCGGTTTGGGTGGTTTTAGGCCTGTTCTTGGAGATCTTTTTCCAATTCTGGGTTCACAAGATTACTCTCTACCTTTCTATTCAAACACATTTTTGAATTTCAACCTCATTTGAATAGGAATAGAGGAGAGCTCATTTTTGCTAGAAAATTGATTTTCTAAATTGCAAATGGGTTCAAAATAATTCTAGAACACCCTAACATATTTTATGGAAATTCTCATAACACTTTAGGACCTCTGTAACCTAAAGTAGCTATATACCCTAATTTCTTTGGAAAAATATGTAATGATCTTTGTCTCTCTTATTACAATGACCCTCATTTCATGCTAAATGACGTTAACAAAAAAAAAGAAGTTTGAATCTAAGTCCAGAAGAGTCTCAAGAACTTTCTACAACCCTTGTTACTCTCTAAACCCATCTAATATTAGGGATTAATAGGTGTTGAAGATGTAAAGTGAGGCTCACCTCGTCCTTTATCGATAGGACCTTTAATCCATGTGGGGAGACCTTGAACCCTAACCCTCAATGTTATAAAAATCTTAAAGTCTAAAGCATAACCATGCATGTCAGGTTGCATCTATTTGGTCCCTATTTGGAGTTCATTGACGCAGATATTTATTCGTCATTCTTTTTAAACATGTTGCTACCGATATACCGGATTCTTTCAAGGAGGATCCTGAACTTCCACAGTATTAACTCCAAGAGGTATACCAGTACCCCAACTTGCCAAGCAAGTATTCCCGTCTTGATCATGTTGAACCCTATATGTTCAAAACTTACTTATATTTTTTGCGAAGCATGCATGTTATATTGATAAGACTACTATTTTATGTTAGTCGTAGTTACGCCCGACTATTGCATGTGATTGGTATACCCCCTGTCACCTTAGGAATATTTCCCCTAAAGGTATGGTAACACCAGTGGGAACTTAGGTGTAGTATGTAAAACCCTATGCTTGGACCCACAGTAGGGAAAAACCAATGTTTCGATAAATGTTATGAATTACCTTTTCATGGGTGAGATGGATCCTCGGGAGGTATCCATGGTTCAAGGGAAGGTTTTTGGTGAAAGTGATTTATGAAAAAAACCCTAAAAACAAAAAGGAGTTGATTTTGATTCGGGTGGGAGGTGGTATAAGGTGGTGTTGGGAAGGGAGGTTGTCGGACTAAAGATGCCTTATGTAGCATTGTAATATCTAGCCCTTGGTGGCTTGGAGTTGATATAGAGTCTTTATTGGATTAATTAAGGATCGAATCAAAGTGTCGCTCGACCAAGTTCACATCGTATGTCCATATGTCCTTTATGGGAAGGACTTGACCCAGTATTCTGTTTAGTACTAGCGTATGAACCCGTAGGTGATAAGTGGAAAGTGCAAAAGAGTGGAGTAACTCCAGAAGCCTTCTCGTGGTTTAGCGTAGAAAGTTGTACGACACAAAGGTGAGTCTGCACTGTGCCTTGATTTACTCATCGTTCGGGTTCGTCGTTAGGGCTAAGTGGAAGAAGAGTCTTACTGTAATAACCCT
The DNA here is from genome assembly GCA_019208055.1 of Stipa capillata. Classification (NCBI taxonomy): domain Eukaryota; kingdom Viridiplantae; phylum Streptophyta; class Magnoliopsida; order Poales; family Poaceae; genus Stipa; species Stipa capillata. Next base: position 10,282 of record JAGXJF010001366.1, read on the forward strand.
GCTGGTACATCTTGTGAAGTGTACTCGTTAGCACTTGGCATCAAGGATGACTTACATCTTGTGGGTAAAGATGTACAACCTCTACAGAGTGTTAAAACCTATTTGAATAGCCACGTCCACGGTCATAGACACAACTTGGTTAGGTCACACCCTGACTAGTGTTTGCTTTGCTTAAAAGATGGGATATGAGTCTAAGCCGTAAGCATGATGTGTGTATAGGATATTTGTGAGCTCCCCGTGTGGGGCGTGGAATGTGGAATTGAGGCAAAAGTTGTTCTATAAGGGGTAGAACAGGAGAAATGAGTTGTACCCATAGTGCTCGGCCTAAAGGGGTGAAAATCACTGTAGATGTTACTATCATTTTGGCTCAGTAGGTCTACTTTGAATGAAGACTTGCTTTCTAGCACAATATGAGACCTAGGCTAGAGATTTATCTCTTGAATAAAGCCTTGAAATGATTAAAGTCGTATACAAACCCCTACGGATGCTTGCGAGTACATTCAATGTACTCACCTAGCTTATTGATTTGGCTAGACAAAGAGGAGTACCTCTCCGAAGACGACAGTGACTACGAGGACTAGAGCGTTAGCTCAGTCGGTTGCCTGTTGGGTATGGTATACTGATGGGTGTCTACCACGTATATCTTCTTTCCGCTACAGAACTCTTTAAATTCGGCCAATATGCCATGTGTGTAAAATAAAGACCATGCTAGTCTATATATCAGACTTCGTATTTTTTATGTATGACTATGGTATTCAAGTCAACTTGTGTGTACTGGCTACTGATCATGGGACCAGTACGATAAACACAAGGGTTATTTAGTCCTTTAAACCTGGTACTACACAACTATCCTCAGGTGTTTTTCAAATAAATGTGAAAATTACAGACTTTATTGCAAGAGATTCCAACCCCCAAATGAGAGAGGGCTCCCCTATTTATAAGGTGAGGGTTGGCTTACTGTGTAATTACAAAGTTGCCTCTACGAAATTTGTGGTAGTACCCTCCGTTTGTAGCATTACCAGGGGTATTTTGGTCTTCTTGCTGGCCCCTGGAGGAATATTCTAGAGCATCTTGGGGGAATCTTCAGTGAATTTTGCTCTGAAGGCGCCATACTACGAGTTGAAGGAGGGTGTTGGAGCATGCACCGATGACAGAGTGTAGATGGACAATGGAGTCATGTCGGATGACGGGATCGCATTGGACGACAAGGTCACGTCAAATGACGGGGTCATGTCGGATGACGGGGTCGTGTCGAACGTCGAGGTCGTGTCGGATGACAAAGTTTTGGCAGACGTCGAGGTCGTGTCGGATGACGGAGTCGTGTCGGACGAAAAGGTCATATCAGATGTGCTAAAAAACTTAAAGAACACTGATGAGTATGAAAATATTGACGAAGCAGTCAAGTTCTGGGATACCGAGTTAGTTGCATCGATTTGGCGTAGCGCATGAACCCTTCCCTCAACAGTAGCCCTTGCCGCTCTGGGCGCTTCACGATTGCCCGTTTGGTTCGGCGCATCAATTTAGCAGGGTGGACACACTGGTCCGATGTCGGGACCCATATTTTAAACAGACTCAAAAGGTGATGTTCCACCGAAGTACGCGAGTAACCAAACGGCATGTATACACACCGTTGAGCGGTCCGACACCGGACCAACACAGCATATGCACACATAGTCGTATTTATCACTGTTGGTCAAGCCGGGTAGAGGCGTACATCAATTAAGAGTACGAATAAATTTCAAATTACCGTGGTAGAGCTTTAGCGTCTATCTTGTGCAACGCTAACCGCAACCACTTAGAGGATCCCGACACCCGTGCCAACACCCTAACCTAGCCGACCGAAGCACGCAGCTAGTGGGTTGCTCGACAGCCCGGTATAGGAGATCACACCCTGCCTAGCCGGCAATCGTATCATAGCTAGAGGGTCACTCAACTAAGATAGTCACCATTGACGCACAAGAGACCGGCACCAACTCTCTACCATCGCTTCCATACATTTCAGATCATACACGCATGGTGTACGGAAGGATGTGTTCAACAAATCGATAATCACAACGTAAACTCTACAACAAGATTTACAGAGTTAATAGACCAGGTCCCTTACACATGGACAAGGTAGTTAATTACAAACAAACGACCCCTAGGTCGCAGCTGACAAATTAACGCATCAAATTCAACAACGGAAAAATAAATAAGCTTATTACCCGATGGTCCATGGGACCATCATCAAAACCAATCAATGCCCACAAGATCTTTAGCTAACAGAGTAAAGTAAGCAAGTGGCAACGTGATAATCCTTTACACCTTTTCACCTATCCAAAATAACAATAATGGAATTCCACTGAGTACTTTCATACTCGCAAGACTTAATTATGCTTGTGACAGGAAAAGTAGCATGACATACGGCATAAAATAATCATGGCAGTTGATGTTGAAGTTGTTCACACTGGTCTAGGTACCGTTAGGACCAGAAGTTCTTTCCGATATTGGGCTAACCACCCAATATCCAATTTGTAATGAACGGATTTCAATTTATTTCTGCTTGTCCAAGTATCATTAGGACCAAGCAAGTTATGATATTGGGCTAACCACCTAATATCTAATTTTGAGTAGTGAAATTCATGTTCCAAAGATATTCATACTGGTCCAATTCCCGTTAGGACCGGAAATTCCCGATATTGGGCTAACCACCCAATATCCAAACAAACTGTCAATTTGGTTCTGCTTGTCCAAGTACCGTTAGGACCAAGCATTCTGATATTGGGCTAACCACCCAATATCTAAACAAAATGTCAATCGTTTAGCATCACTAACAAGAGTTCTGATGGTTTTCCAAATGAAGGTTGCAAAGCCTCACGTGGATGATATCCAATCCGGATTCCCTTTCGATAGGAGTCACAATTCACATGCAGCTAGCTGATAGGGGTAATCGAGTATCAACTAGTAACCACGATGAGTAATAATGGCTAACCACCATTATTTGATGAAATTGGCTAAACCACAAATTCACCACCCAGCTGACACTGTCACTTGTCCCCTCGGCACTCTTACTCCCAAGTTCAATTTGCATTAGTCAACTATTTAAACATTCCACATTGTGCAACCAACCAACAATAAACAATCAAATAAAAATATGCATAAAATGCAAAATCAAATGATTGCATGACTTGTTTGTTTGCCTGATAACTCGATGAAGACACATAATAGTCCATGTTTGCTTTTGAGAAATCCAAATAATCGATACACCGGCAAGAAGTAAAATATCCCTTAAAAGGGAAAATCAAGTATGAGAACTATTTGAAAAGTGTAGGCATGTATGGAATGCATTATGGGGACTCATAAAGCTAACGGAGATTAGGTACCATTTATTCGGCATTCATGTTATCTTAATCTAATGGTAGTGGTGTTTGTGCCTTAACTTGGATGCATGTATGAAATGTATCATGCAACTAAGGAGGATTAGATAATATTATAACTAGGGTGAAACCCATTCAGCTAATGCATCGCATTAAAACTTAAATTAAAATGGTGATGGCCTGCATGTCATTAAGTTGGGATTTAAGATTCAATAATTGTGTGGTATTGATATGCATGATTTATCATATATATGTTAAGGTTAACAATATGATTTGGATCCTTAGCTTTCTATAACATGTGTACAATATTTTTATATTAAGATCATGATTTAATCATAGTATTAGCATAGTCATTTGGATTAACCAGAGTTGCATATCTCAATCTTAAGGAATGTTGAACAGCTGGGGTATTTCAGCCGTAGTTCTCAAACGGCTTGTCGGATTTCGGCAAATAAATACTCTAAATGGCGATATCGATTATACCTATGGTTTTCCTTTTGTGACCAAGGCATGAGAAACAACATGTTCTAGATGCAAGTCCTATTCCTGTAGATGTTAACATTGTGCATTATTATTCAAGTTGGATTTGAGGTTTAATATTAGCCATGGGAAAGATATATATGAATTAGGGTTTAATCATCATATTACAATGATTAATTACATTGATGAATTGGAGAAGCTGTGCCCGGAGTATGATTGTTGGGAAACGCGTAGGCTATACAATCGTAAATCAAAAAAATTACCACATTAAATAGGAACCGCTGTAGTTTCAGATCACAGGATTACCACTAAACGCGTAGAGTAGCGAAAGCAGAGTTAGTATGGCATGTCTGTCATGGTCGTAGTTGTACTGGCTCCCCGCTGTTCTTTCTGAAAGTAGTGAATCGTCCTAGTGTCCAAGATATCCATGCGTACAAGAAAGAACATGGCGTGTCGGAGTGCTAGTTCTGGGCAGCGCGGTTTGGGCGTGAGAGGGGTGATTGCTAGGGTTTCAAGAATTCTGAACTGGGATAACCCTAATGCTGATGCCCCCTCTCTTTATAGATGTTTCCATAATGTGTTTCTACGTTAGAGGCCCGTCAGGACTAGATGCCCAATAGAATTCAGATCCTAATCTAAATTGGGTTCCAACCCTTTAAGTGTGTGACCATGTGCGTTCATATGCACTTAGACACAACGCGAGTACTCCTACTCAGTCACTAACTAGTAACGGCTCCTAGCAAGACGTGCCAACTCCTAAGTGTGCAGAATGATCAAATTGGATAAACTTCCACAATGTTCAATCATATATACTCCCTTTGCCTCACCATATTGGTCAAATCCAATATAATTAAGTATATGTCATCTTTGTTTGGATAGTTTAACCACTCTTTCTCGATCAAGTGATTCAGAATCTTCATTTGTGGTTAACTCTTTAAGCACGAGTAGCATGGTCATCCATTTCTAGACCTGATCACTCGTGAAGTCTAGAGATATCTTTTATGTTATATGAAAGGATAAATCTTATTTTAATTGACAATGTCTCACAGTATGCTTTATGACAAATCCAAAAGCCACCTTTGTAACATGTGCTAGCTTGTTCTTGATTTGACCACCTTTCAGTTTCACATCTACATCAAAGCCGCTACAGCGAGCAAATCAGAAAACTATAGATCTAAGAATGCAATTGCCAAATATATATCTTAGAGATTTCAAGACATCCATCAAGGAGGGTGCAGTACCGAGCTACTCCTGGTTGATTGCATTCTTAGAAAACTCAACCATTACCCACACCATGACACACATTATCAACATCAACTAGTAGGGTACGAGTACTCGTACGTTGTCATAGAAGAACAAAAGAGAATATATAATAAATGTTTTCTATATTCATGTTATCGTTTTTCTCTCGCTTTCTCACTGTCATGCATTTATCATGCACCCCTTCAGTTCACTTCCTCCACATAGTTTGTATCCTTCTCTCCTCCCTTTCACTCTGATTGCCCGCCCATCCGCTCTCCCTCCGGCTCCACCATCATCCCACTACACTCCACATCATACACCATTATGTGCGGTACCTTCTTCAACTCTAGCGTATCTATGCCGCGGTTCTCATCGCCTCCAGCGATGATTCACTAAGTGGCGCATCACAATATGGATTGGGGGGAGGGGGCTGCGGCAGTGGCAGTGGCAATTTCATCCCTCGTACTCGACAATGGCAACGAAGGTGCTTCTGGCTTCACCCCTCTGGCTCTGCTCTATGACAGGGTTCTGCCTTTGGCACGGCCTCCGCGCTGCTCTTCGCTGCATATAAGCAGATAATGCTTTGGAATTACCATATCTTAACCAATCATTCTCAGGTGCAAATATTTGTTCAAACCCATGCATTTGGACCACCTTCTGTACCAAAAACGGTTTGAACATCAGGAAGGGTGATAATCCACATAGAAGAGGCAACGCAGTCTAAAACAAAATGATCTAAATGAATTAGGCTACGTAAGAAGAGGGAATGCGGCATCAATAAACTCCATCTTAACGTACTGTTGTTACCCTCTTGAATACAGCGGCAAACCATTCAAGCTACAACATGAAACTAAACAAGAAAAAAATTAGAGTTTGTATACCATACAGATACTTTGAGATTTTCTACAAAATTTCACTCTAATTTTTGCAGCAATATGTAGTAAGTGAATGAAGAGTAACCTCCTCACTATGACCTCAAGAAAAATACAACAACCCAAAGACCGCAGGCAATTAAACAAAGAGGTCCGGCGATACCACCACTAAGAGTTTAGGCACTACTTGTGGCTGGAGGATCAATCAATATAATCTCTTTAAAAAAAAATTGTGCTCTTCTGCTGAAGGAGAAAATCGTATAAGCACAAGACATAACAAATATAAAGTTTAGTTAACAACAGTAGCTCTTGGAAGCATTTACAAATGTAGCCAAGTTCATAAAGTTATTTCTATGTCTTGTATTCAATACTGTTTCTATTATCTTTCTAACGAAAAATGATTTTGGGCACTGCCAGGAGGAGGTTGTCTCCTATGGAGAGAAGCGGCAGGAACCCTCCCAGGTTGACACATGTCATGTGCGGAGCGGACCTGCGCCTCCTCTTCCTGGTACCTCCCTGCTTCGCCCCGCACCTACTCCTCTCCTCCGTCTCGCCCCACGCCTCCTCCGCTCCGCACAACACCACTGCATTCCTCTTCTATGCACTCTCTTGTGCATCAGGCGGCCCCGTACTCTTCTCATTCCCCTTCTCACTCTCCTTCGCCAGTGTGCTCCACATCGGTTGCCATTGCATTCGACGATGGATGATGTCACATTAAGCGTCTTATCTTTAATAAGGTCTTGATGTGGTGGCGATGGTCAATGGCATATTCCCGTGGAGCGAAGGTTCTGCAGCCGGCATCATCTGGATTATTTTTGGCAAGAAAAGTGTCTTCTATTCAACGGTCCATGCACACCACATGAGTGTTGAAACAAATAAGAGATTCAATGTTTTACCACCTCCTTCGGAAGTAAAGGATCAATGAGTTTTGAAGGTTGAGCTAACAACATATTCTATAGCAAATGCTAGCTACTTACCAAAGATTGCACTACTGATTCAGCGTTTTGTTGAAGGACCCAAAGTATCCCTATATCTATTGTTTTGCTTAAGGCCTAATTTACAGTTGGTGAACTATGTTGTGATAAACTTATTTTATAATTTATTTTCAAAAATAGCCATAGAAATAGATAAAATTTTGGTACGCCAAATGATAAAATATGCAAAATCTGGTTAGACAAACAAGATTATCATAATCCATCACAATGACAAAGCACAGGGAGGTTAAATGAAGTAACTTTCTTGTTAATCAAACAAGTCCACTCTTCACTACTACAGAATTCATTTAACGGGACGCCCCTGTACAGACGGTTTTTTGAAGCCGTCTATACAAATAGTATCACAGACGGTTCTAAACGAAAACCGACTGAGAAAATGAGTACAAACGGTTCCCAACAAGCGGGACGCTATAGTACAAATGGTTCCAATTTGGAACCGTCTGTACAAATCAAACAGTACAGACGGTTCTAAGTTTAGAGCCGTCTGTACAAATCTGTAAACAGTACAGACGGTTCTAAACTGGAACCGTCTGTACAAATTGAACAGTACAGACGGTTCTAAGTTTGGAATAGTCTGTACAAATCTGTAAACAGTACAGACGGTTCTATACAAATTGAACAGTACAGACGGTTCCAAACTGGAACCGTCTGTACAAATAGATGAAGCAAGGCTAGTTGATCTCTGCTGCCGCGGCAGCAAAAACTGCAAATTTTCTTGCCGCGGCAGGAAAGTGGCAGCGTCGGGGAGGGAGTTTGACAGCTCTGATTGTCAAACGATTTTCACGGCTGTGAGCGGGAGGCCAAACTCTACGTCTCCAGAAATTTTGAGCCAATTCCGAGAAAGTCGACGAAACGACTAGTGGAAATCCTGGCCCGAAATCAAAGATTTTGAAAACGGCGCCCGGACGAAATTGCTCGGCAGAAGCTGGGATCAAGGTGGAAAGCAAGTCCTCGACTCAAACTAACTAGGGAAACAAGAATCACCCAATTCGGAGTCCGGGTGAAGGAGATATGCCCTCCGCAAGATCAAAAAAAGTAACGAAAAAACTTTCGAAGCCAAAAAGTCCTACTTAGAAGCCGAATTTTGAGGGTCAAGAGGTGTACAGGTGTATACACGTGTATTTTTTTCGGATGCGCGTCGTCGTTAGCTTCGATTTGAGTGGTCGTGGACCCAAAACGGACTTCGTATGAGAAAGTTATGACTGTTTTACTAAAACCTCTCAAACTAGAGTTGAATTTCGACTCAAACTAGCACTTGGAGCTACAGCACAGACGGCTCCAATTTGAAACCGTCTGTACAAATAGCACAGACGGGTCCAAATTGGAGCCGTCTGTACAAATCGAACAGTACAGACGGTTCTCAGTTTAGAACCGTTTGTGCTATTTGTACAGACGGTTCCAAATTTAGAACCGTCTGTACTACAAGCATCCCGCTTAGTCGTAGGCATGAGTTAAGAAAAAAGCTGTTCCGTATGTATCGTATACTCAGACTAGATCAGCTGGCAACTCCCCTTGCTGGACAACACGAGGTTGCGAGATCGAAACCCGCTGGAAGCATATTGTGCGATTTAATTCAAGCGGTTGGATGGGACTGCGCGGACGGCGGGATGAGACGCGGCTGAAGGATTGGGCACATGGCGTGAGGGGTTATATTTTTATTTTTATAACACAACATCACAGACGGGTGCTAATCGATTAGTACAGACGGTTGCAAACTAGGACCGTCTGTGCTAGTACAGACAGTTCCAGTTTGGAACCGTCTGTACTACTCGATTTGTACAGACGGTTCTAGTTTGGAACCGTCTGTACTAATCGATTTGTACAGACGGTTCAAAAACCGTCTGTACAAATCGATTTGTACAGACTGTTTTGTACAGACGGTTCGGAAAACCGTCCCACACGGGAGTTCCGAACCGTCTGTACAATAATTTCTCTAGTAGTGCTTAGTAATCACACTTACATCAATTTCGGTTACAGAAATAAACCGTAGCTCGAGAGACCAAACAGATTAACAATGCCTGATTCTAGGAAGAATAATAATACTTCAACCGAAAGAATGAAAGAAAGAAAAGACTTTCTACTCCACATACCTGGATGGGAAATAACCAAAGTGATGCCCCGCCTGAAGATCCTCTCAACGATCTTGGACGAGATCCCGATGCACCCTATGTCCAGCTAAGTTGTGTTCTAAAGCACAAGACTACCACACCATGTCATGGCCACTGACGTACTGGTGATAATGGTACATGGATCCTACAAAAATTCCCTAACCACATTCATTCCAACCTGAAAAGTTGATACTATCCACTACAAAATTTTAAGCAATGTCTCTTACTAAAATGACCAAAATAAAGGACATAAACCAGGCCAGCCTGA